>VIAB01014123.1:7737-21179 GCA_009801035.1 Oophaga pumilio
AAAATGAGCTGAAAATCTCGGCTTATACTCGAGTATATACGGTAGTTTGAGCTCGGCAGGCGTGTTATAGTGCACATTCCAGCAAAATCTGCACTATAATATGGCTCTCCTTACCTTCTGAGTTTTCCACTGTGCCTGAAAAGTAGTTCTTGATTACTTGTAGGGTATTCAAAAAGTGAAAAACAGCACTCTCTTTTTAGATTATATTTTGCTTACGAACATCTCTCCTACATCATCGAGTGTTGACCTTCTCTTTTTATATACATGTAGGGTACTGGCACAATAAACTGTGAGGTCCATTTTTTCCTATTAGCCCTTATAAAACTTGGGTCTAAGACAACATTTTAGTGTTAAAAATGTAATTATCCTTTTTTCACCACCCAATGGTATCAAATTCTGTGAGTCACATGTGGTGTCAACATGCTGACTCCATCTTTATATGAATTCATTGAGGGGTGTAGTTTATAAAGTGGGGTCACTTATGGGTGTTTCTCTTCTCTGGCGTTGTAGAGGCTCTGCCAATCTGATATGACACCTTCAAACAATTCCAGCAAAATCTGCACTCCAATATGGCACTCCTTCTCTTCTGAGCTTCACACTGTGCCTTAAAAGTAGTTTTCAACCACATGTGGAGGAGTATTGACGTACTCAGGAAAAATTGTGCAACAAATTGTACCATTTGTTTTCTTCTGTTACCCCTTTTGAAAATTAAAAACTTGGAGCCAAAGCGGAAAAAGTGGTAATTGTTCATTTACTCAGCTCAATGTTATGCAACTGTGTGACTTGGCTGAGAGTTAGACATTTTCACTACACCCCTAGATGAATTCCTTGAGAGGTGTAGCTTCCAAACTGGGGTCTATTGTGGAGATTTCTGCTGATTTGACATGTCAGGGGCTCTTCAAATGTGACATGGCGTCTGCAATCTGTTCCAGACAAAATAGCACTCCAAAATTCAAATAGTGCTCCTTCTCTTCTGAGCCCTGCCATATGCCCAAACAGTAGTTTTCCCCACATATAGGATATCGGTGTACTCAGAATAAATTGCACAGCAAATTATATGGTCCATTTTATGCTGTTACCCTTGTGAAAATGAAAAATGTGGGTTTAAAACAACATTTTTGTGGGAAAATTAGATTTTTTTTTTATTATTTTCACAGCTCAACATTATAAAATTCTGTGAAGCACCTGTGGCTTCAAGGTACTCACCATACCCTCTAAATTACTTGTTGGGTGTAGTTTCCAAAACGGGGTCCCTTGTGAGACTGTTTAGGCACATCAGCGGCTCTGGAAATACGACATGGCGTCCACCATCTATTTCAACCAGTTTTGCACTCCAAAAATCATATGGTGCTCCTTCCCTTCTGAGCTCTGCTGTGCGCCCAAACAGTAGTTTTTCCCCACATATGTGGTATTGGCGTGCTCAGGAGAAATTGTATGGTCCATTCTCTCCTGTTACCCTTTGGAAAATTAAAAATTTGGAGCTAAAACATTTTTGTAGGACAAACACTTAAGTTTTCATTTGAATTGTACAGATTATAAATGATATCAAAGGTGGAAAAAGTTCTGAAATGATTATTTGTATGATATTTTTCTTTTTTTTACATGACAAAAATATGGCATTTTAAGGGGTGTGTGGACTTAAGGATATAATAAGTTTACTTGAAAGATCTACATGAAATACTGTCAGATAACACATATAATACTTTCGTCATTATAGGTTTTTCACAGGGCAGTAACTACAGTGGGTGCAATAGTTGCAGTTGCACCTAAGTCCATGAGCGTACTCTGCCCAAAAGGTCTATTTATCCCATATGAGAAGACGAGTACTAAAGACCCGTGCACTAAATTTTCTAAAAAGTGTGTTTTTTTTCTTTTCGTTTTTTTATGGCATTAACTACAATTAAAATCTATTCAGCTTTGACATGAAGCACATTCATGAAAAATTCTAGCTTTAAGGTTCGCTATAACCTAACAAGCTCTCGTCCAGAGAACACTTTGGCAAAATTAAAAAAATAACTGTTCTTATCTGAAAAAGATTGTCCTGTAGATGAGAGACTTCATAAGGAAGATGAAAAGTCATACGGTAGTGTGTGAAAGATGTCAGGATGGGATATTTAACGTCATTACATGGCACTAGGTTTATTCGAAAACTCCAGTCTAGCAAGAGCTATTTCTTCTCAGATATAGTAATCGTGTTATATTCCGGCTATTTCTGCGCCACTTATAGAACTATAGCGGACTGGAAAGACTGACTGTCGCTTCCAAAGATAAAACAGGTGTGTACAGGTGCAAACTAAGAGTAGCCACCTCCATATATCATCAACAAAACTTTTTCCTTACCAAATGTAACTATGAACTTTTTTATGTGGAAAAAAACTTAATGGGGTTGTCCCACAAACAAAGTACTTTTTAATTAATAGATCTTAGATTAAAATGTTAGCATAATATGTTATGTAAGAGCAGTAAAAAGAATATGGCCCAATGGGTTAATTTAAATATGAAATAACAAAGGATAAAAAACCTTTAATAATGCAGATAATAAAGTATGATGCAAACAAAAGTGCCGCCAAACACAGTATGATACCCCCACAGTGAATTCCTCCACACAGTAGCATAGCTACCAGGGGGGCAGACGGGGCAGTCACCCCGGACCCCGCGCTCTGAGGGGACCCACCCAGAGCTACGCTACTGTAACTGTATCGGCATCTGCAGCACGCCGATACAGTTATATTCTGCAGCAGTGCAGGGAGAATCGATCTCCTTGCTCTCCCGCCAGGCCGCTTTGGGGCCCCTGAGCAGGCCTGGTGCCAGCAGTGGGCCCCCCTGCCCGTGATTGCAAGACTAACTGTATCGGCTGGATGCTGATACAGCTGACCGCATTGATGAGAAGAGCATCTCCCATGATCCCCCTCTCAGTGTCTAACTTCACAGACGCCGATACTGACGGGGTTGCGATGACGTTCCGGAGATGTGCCGGTGCTCAGAGCAGTGGATGAACCAGAAGGAAAGGTGTGTATTGTATTTTTTTATGGGGCTGCATTATACTATAGAGTCTTCCTATGGGGGTGCATTATATTATGGGCTGCATTATACTTTAGAGGCTGCCTATGGGGTGCATTATACTATTGAAGCTGCCTATGGGGGTGCTTTATATTAGGGGCTGCATTTTACTATAGAGGCTGCCTATTGGGTGGATTATATTAGGGGCTGCATTTTACTATAGAGGCTGCCTATGGGGTGCATTATATTAGGGGCTGCATTATACTATAGAGGCTGCCTATGGGGGTACATTATATTAGGGGCTGCATTATACTATAGATTCTGCCTATGGGGTGCATTATACTATAGAGTCTGCCTATGGGGAGTGCATTATATTAGGGGCTGCATTATACTATAGAGGCTGCCTATGGGGTGCATTATATTAGGGGCAGCACTATACTATAGAGTCTACCTGTGAGGGTGCATTATACTATAGAGTCTGCTTATGGGGAGTGCATTATATTAGGGCTGCATTATACTATAGAGGCTGCCTATGGGTGTGCATTATATTAGGGGCTGCATTATATTATAGAGGATGCCTATGGGGGGTGCCTTATATTAGGGGCTGCATTATACTATAGAGTCTTGCTATGAGGATACATTGTATTATGGACTGCATTATACTATAGAGCAGTGGTCCCCAACCTTTCTGACCTAGAGAGCCACATTCCGCTCTGTGAGAGCGTCGCGAGCCACATTCTGCTCTGAGATGGCGTCGCGAGCCACATCTAGCTCTCTCCTCCTCACAGTAGTGGCAATCAGAGCCCCCATTATGTGTATAATGATAAAGCTTTTCCAAAGAAATCACCCCGCAGCAATATAACAAGATCCAGCGATCCCCACAATACTCCCATTCAGTATTCTCCCATCCAGCACTCTCAACACATTGTCATATCCAGCTTCAGGCACCTTCTCCAACAGTTAGTATCATCCTGTCTCCAGCGTACCATACTTAAATTATCTCTAAACCCTTAAGACCAGTATATGTGCATCAGATTTGCTCTTCTGTGCAGGGCTACGCACAAAATTCACCATTTTTAGATTTTCTCCTCATACCTGTTTGCTAGACCTGCAGCTAATGCACCAAGCTGGCAGACAGCTGCGAGCCACAATTCATGGGACTGCGAGCCACATGTGGCTCCCGAGCTACAGGTTGGGGACCCCTGCTATAGAGTCTACCTGTGAGGGTGCATTATACTATAGAGCAGGGGTCTCAAACTGCATTCCTCGAGGGCCGCAAACCGTGCGTGTTTTCAAGATTTCCTTAGCATTGCACTAGGTGCTGGAATCATTATCTGTGCAGGTGATTAAATTATCACCTGTGCAATACAAGGAAATCCTGAAAACATGACCTGTTTGCGACCCTTGAGGAATGCAGTTTGAGACCTCTGCTATAGAGTCTACCTATGTGGGTGCATTATATTAGGGGCTGTATTATACTATAGAGTTAGCCGATGGGGCTGCATTATATTAGGGGCTGCATTATACTATAGAGGCTGCCTATGGGGGTGCATTATATGAGGGGCTGCATTATGCTATAGAGGCTGCCTGTGGGGGTGCATTATGCTATAGAGTCAGCCTATGAGGGTGCATTATACTATAAAGTCTGCCTATGGGGGGTGCATTATACTAAATAGAGTCTGCCTACGGGGAGTACATTATACTGTACTATATGGAGGCTTATGGGGAGTGCATTATACTATTTTGAGGATTGTCTGGTGCATTATACTATATGGAGCCTATCTAGGGCGCCATCATACAGTGTGGAAATTAAAGTGTTGTAGCTATCAAACAGTTTGGGGGATACTAAAGGTTCGGTATATATACAGTGAGGGGGCATTAGACTGTGTATAAGAGAGCATCATACTGTGTATAGGGGAGCTGTTCAGGTTGGAGACTCGGGACATTATTAAATGTAAATTGGGCACTTATTGTTATAGGGGAACTCAGTTTACTGTGACTGTCCAAGGGGCACATAGATGGCATTATTACTTTCTAGGGGACAAAATGTGGGCACTATTTTCTAGGGCACATGCTCCAGGCAGTACTATTTTCTAGAGGGGTGCTTTAGAATTTAGAGGGCACAGAGAACCACACAGCAGATGCAGTAATATGGACACACGCAGCAGCAGCTCAGCATTGAGGTATCAGCAGGATGAGGAGTTTGTACAGGTTGGGAATAGTCCCATTGGTGACAGTACTGAAAATGTGAGAAGTGAAATGTGTCTTTGTTGTAATCTCTGCAGCCGAGTCCTGGCTGGAAGAAGTTGTCATGTCGGTCTGGGCCAGATGGAAAAGACGGGAAAAGTGAACGATTCCATTAGAAAGAACATTCTCTGTAAGTCACCTTCTATAACTGTGCTGTGATCTTTTATATGTTCTGTAGGACTGGTAATATCAGTATTGGTCTTTATATAGAGATTATTTTCAGCAACAGCGCGGTCATCTGCTAAGGTTCTCCACTATGAGGGTGTGTAACTCAGTTGTAATCAAGGTTACCTGGTTAGGGGCCCACTGAAAAGTTTTGCCCGACCCCCCCCCCCCCTCTGAACCAAAAGCCTAGCTACGCCCCTGTGTCAGTCTGAAGACATCACCACCTACCGACGTGTTTCATCCCTACTGGGACTCATCAGGGGATATGGCCGCCACGGTGGAGGACTCAGACGTATGATACATTTAAATAGAGCCAGCATTCCCTGGCAATACCTCTACTTCTGGTCATCTGATCAACAAACCCTCATATTATTGAATCTCAAGCGATGAGCTGCATATGTCATGTCGGTGCTCAGATATTGTCAAACTGATCAAGGTAAAAGGCATGTGTCACTTCCGGAGCAAAGACATCGTACAAGACAGAGAGTATTGTGACCGGGGTGAGTACTCAAACCAAATGTGTCTATAAATGTCCAATGTTACTATGCACAAATACAAAAATGCGGCACACAGGACATGGATATGACTTACTAATACAATTACTCAGTGTAAGGCTGGGGTCACACTTGCGTGAAACTCGCACGAGTCTCGCACCTCAATATCCGGCACTGCCGCCGGCACTCAGGACCGGAGTGTGCGGCTGCATGTATTTCTATGCAGCTAAATGCTCCAGTCCCAAGTGCCGGCAGCAGTGCCGGGTATTGAGGTGCGAGACTTGTGCGAGTTTCTCGCAAGTGTGACCCCAGCCTAATAATGAGTTTTGACTGGTTTTCTTATATATCAAATGGACAGGACCCATGTAGTCGCATGACAGAAGGTCCTTCCAACTTCAATGGACTTAGATACCACACATCTGATACAATTGTAGCAGCCTGTTGGTGGTACCCGCGTTGTTTGATGGGGTCGGACAAAGTGACACTGCACTAAGCGATCTTTCAGTGACTGCTTCCAGACCTTTTAGTGTGTGGAATAGAGTAATATAATGCTTCCACATCTATACTTGCAAGAATAGTATCTTGTTGTAGAACCAGTCCCTCAGTTTTATTCAGAAGTTCAGTTGTATCACGGGTATATGAACTCAGTGCTGTAACGAAGGGATTGAGAGTTCTGTCAAGGTAAATTTTGAGTGAGGCCATTCACTCCGGATGCAAAAGGTCTGCCCTTGAATGGAGTAAGGCCCTTGTGGACCTTGGGCAGACAATAAAAAATGGACATCACGAGGTGTCTGGGTTGAAGGAACTAAAATTCCTTCTTCTCAATTACTGAGGCTGTAAATCCTCTCTTGAGGATGATGTTTAATTCCTCCAAAAAAATGTGCTTGAGGTTGGGCGGAAGTATACGATAACAGTCCTTTTCTTGCAAGATCTTGCATACACATCTGTTTATAGTACAAAGTGCCATCGTCCATCTCGAGACGAGATCTCGTTGCCAAGATCTGAATCTGAGCATGCGCCGCCCCCAGCGGCCATTTTCCCGGAGGCCACCGTATCGCAGCAATGGAGCTGCGGGGGCCTCCAGGCTTTGAGGAAATGCCGGCAGAGCCTCCCACACTACACAAAGAGCCGCCGGTGGAGCCCCCCACGCTAAACAAAGAGCCGCTGCCGCCGCCCCCCCAGCACAGAGAGCCGCACAGAGCACTGCTGCCGCAAGGAGGTAATAAGGATACTGCATTTACACCTTCCCGGTGACGCACCTCGTCACCGGGACCACTCCTCCACACCACCCTATAAGATGACACCCGGCGTATAAGAAGACCCCCGACTTTTAAGAAGATTTTGTATTTTAACTGGAAAAGTTGGGGGTCGTCTTATACGCCGGAAATACGTTAAATAAAAAAGCAAGTGCATTAAATAATTAACATAGGGTACTTAGTAAACACTGTTTTGATCAAAAAAGTATAAAGCTGTCCCACCATGGCAAGGTGTACCCATTTGGGACAGTAACTACACTCTAACGTTAAAACCTACCTAGTGTGAATAGTGGCAGAGAGACTCCGGGTTCCAAACGGACACCCAGCTTACGAAGGACTATATATGAACTACACAGCTCAGTAGAAAGGAGGACATACCCTATTTGAACTGAATACAAAAATACTAGAGAAAAACAGCTTGGTACTTTTTTGATCAAAATAGTGTTTACTAAGCATCCTATGTTAATTATTTAATGTACTTGCTTTTTTACTTATTTATTTTCATTAGGTTATATGCACACATTGTTTTTTCCTTTGGTTTTGTTTGCTCTAATGTAACATGTAGATGTGCAGGAGCCACCTGTGTTTTACAATCGACACTCCACGATAACTAGGATAAAGGTTTACTGGTATTTTCATATAGCTATAGAGTGGGCCCCTAGAGTCAATTCCTCCTGTGTGATCCAGACACCCCAATCCAACCGTGCCTGCCCTGTGCTTAACTTAGTGGTTTAGCAGTTTCTGAAACTTTGCCCAGTGTCAGGCTCCTGAATCCGATCCCTTGAGTTTGAGTTCTGTGGTCGGTTTCTCTTTCTGTTGAGCCAATGGAGACACACCTTTCTTTGGGTGTTTGGATTCTGCTATTCTGGCTGCAGTCTGTCTAGCTTAACCTAGGTGTTTTCATTTCTCTGCCTATGGCCATCAGGCAGTTAGGTCCGAGTTGCTATCTCCTAGTCTGTGGATAGGGCTATCTCTGAACCCGCAGCCACCACTAGGGACTGCGGTGCCAAGATATCTAGATCTGTACAGGAACTGGCAGGGTCAGTTTTGAAGTGTATAACCTATTTTTCCTGAGTGAGTTACTACATAGGCATAATACCTAGATTTGCCTGAGCTACTTGTGAAGGTATGTGTCACGGGCTTACCGCGACAGAGAGGAGTCAGAAGACCGCAGCGTTTATTGGCTTCTACTCCTTCGCTGAAAAGAAGCACTTCACATTCTTTTTAAATGGTGTAAATTTCTTTTGGCAGTTCAAGGGTTAATTGGCCATGTTGCGAGCTCTGGGAGTCTGGGATCTCAGCTGAGCACAGTTACCCACACTTATCCCCTATATATTCTGGGTCCTGACTCACTTCATCAGAGATAGCTTATGCTATATGGCTGGGAGGATTGGAGTTAGTGGTTATATGAGAAGGCGTATGGTGGGTGTATCAGTGACTGTTGCTTAGGATTGTAAGTGTGATAATTTCCTTTCCTTCTCCTACTTTGGTTTTTCCCCATCCTCCACTCCCCCATGCATTCCTCTGTTATATGTGAGTGAATAATTGTATGCCTGTTATTTTCAGTTGACTCTGTTTGTGTTGCCGTGTTCATCTGGTTGGTGTACTGCGATGCACAACTACTCCCCTCTTCCCTGGGTGGGGTAAGGCTACAGACGGAGGGCTGATACAGGAGATAAGGCAAGGTAGTGGCCCCGGCATCTTCAACTTTAGAAGTTACCCGGGGAATAGGGCGAGCTAGGGCGCCCCTAGCATTAGGGACAGGGAAGGAGCCCCTGGTCCCGGATCACCCGACAACTGAGTCGTGACAGTACACCACTTGTGCGCCCATTTTAGCAAGTCACCTACAGCTGCTGTTGATTTCGCAGTGCTGCAGCAGCGCTTTCAAGTGCCACTTTGCCGATTGGTGGGCGTCGTGACCACGCACGTGAACTCCACATTATACATGTTGGCAAAGCTGTGTGTGCAGCACAGGGCAGTAGTTGAATACCAGCTACAACATGGCTGTTGGAATTCCGGTCAGCCTGTGCACATAATAACTGATGTGTGCATGGATTTCTGACATCTATGAGGTTCTACAAAATTTTGAGGAATCAAATAAGATGGTGAGCGGCGATGACGCCATAATCAGCGTAAACATCCTGCTGCTGTGTCTACTCAAACACTCGCTGTTCACAATTAAACATGTGGACCAGGTAGAGATAGAAGAAGAAAGTACACAGGGTGATACCACCCAGCCCAGCCTCATTTTATCTTCTCAGCACAGATTGGGTGATAATGAAGAGAAGGAACAGGAGATGGTTTCCTGTGCTACAGATGGTGCTACCCACACCAGTTTCATCCAGTCTGTTCTGCATGGAAGGGCTGAAAAGGAGAAGGACATAAAGTGTTGTCCTACTGGTGGGGACTAGGAAGTCTTTCTTGTTGAGAGTCTGACACGCATGGCTGACTTTATGTCCTGCTGCCTTGCCGTGACACTTGTGTTATATGCATAATGGACAACATTTATTACTGGTTATTCACCCTTCTTGAACCATGCTACCAAAATAACTTTCCATATCTCCTTCCTATGGCAGAGAGGGCTACTAAAATGGTGCAATACCAGCAGGCCATAGTCAAACAATTAGTACAAAAATTCCCATCTGACATCTGGCGTCAGAGATCAAATATCCTTGGGCAACCGAGGAGGAAAGATGAAGGAGACACACACCGGGTCCAACAGAGGCAGGGAAACACTATGAAAGGTCTGGGACAGTTTCATAAGACCCTCCCAGTGCTAATGAGGGAAGAATTTTTGAGGACGGTGAACCAGTACCTAGCCGACCATGCCAGCGTCCTCTATAACGCCTCTCTGCCGTACAATCATTGGGCATCCAGACTGGACACGTGGCATGAACTGTCCCTCTATGCCTTGGAGGTTCTGGCCTGCCCTGCCACTAGCATTTTGTCAGAATAGTTTTTTAGTGCTACCATTGGCATAATAACAGTTAGGTGCATCCGCATGTCAACTGAAAATGCTGACAGGCTGATTCTTATCAAAATAAACAAGCCCTGGATTGGCCCAGACTTCTCAATTTCAACAGATGAGAACAGCGGAACATAAAGCCAATCGAAATGTTTCTGGCGTATTCCCATGCACTCGTTCCCACCCAAAAAAAGGTATACGGTTCATGGTTTCTTCTTTTTCGTGGCTTTCTCCTCCTCTAATGCAAAAATTATCCCTCCTCCAGCATCTATCCCTTCATTAAATGCAGCTAACAGTGGTATTAATAGAGAATAGAATAGATGTAACCTCGATAAGGACTGTTGGTTTTAGGTTGCAGCTGCAAGGACTGTAAGGCAATAATCTCTGACTAGATGCCTGTAATACGCCATACCTACTCCACCAGCTAACCCTAAATGAATTACCGATAAGAACAGTATTATTAGAGAATAGAATCTATTTAAATTGTCACTGAAAAGAATTTTGCTTGTACATGACAGTACCAAGGACTGCAACACAATCAACCCTGAGTAGATGCATGTAATACTCTATCCCTACTTCACCAGCTAACTATATTATTACAGAATAAAATCTATTTCAATAAGCCCTGATTAGGACTGTTGGTTTATCATAGCAGCATCACCGACTGTAATGCAATCAACCATGCTTTAAGTGCCTCTCATACACTATTCCTACTCCAGCAGCTAATCCTACCCTAATTGCAGCTAACAGCAGTATTATAGAATAGAATTTATTTGAATTAGCCCTAAAATGGGCTGTTGGTTTAATGTTGCACCAGCAGGTACTGTAACACTATATAACACACTCGCCCTACACTATTTCCAGGTACAAGATGGCATCACTGGGTCTTACATAGACCCGATGACACTATGCGGCCAGCCAATCACAGTAATGCCAATAGCATCATGGCTATAGCATTACCGTGATTGGCAGGTAATCCCCGCATGTTTAGTGGCTGAAAATCAGGCACCAAACGTGGGGCAGGGAATCGAGCATGGCGCCTGAGTACCCAGATAATTGATAGAGTGTTGAAGATCTCGAGCACCAGGATGCTCAGTTGAGCCCCGAGCTGTGCCAGGCATGCTCGCACATCGCTAAAGACAATGCATGTATTTACGTAGGTATCACTGACCATTCACTTACAAATAACATAATTTAAGCTATAGAGGAATAAATAATAGTATTATTAACCAGTCGCTAATGGGATACAGTTAGCCAGGACAAAGCTCAACATCTCTCTGTAGTGTTTTATATTGGCAACCAGTCCCTCTGGTTAATTATATTCTGTAAGTGAATGGTCACTGATATCTATGTAAATTCATGCATTATTTCTAAATATAGATAATTGTATCCCATTGGCCTGATAAATACCTTATGATCCAGTATCTGGACAATTGTATCCCAGTAGTGATAGCTCTACTGTTTTATATACCTATCCTGTTGACTAGTGGTGTGGGTAAATGTATCCCTCGACTATCAGCAACTAGTGTGTTTTTAATTGCACTTTAATCTTATTATTAAATAATTTTTCATTAAATGTTATATTTTAGTAGTTTTTAGGTAGCGTTTATTTGCCTTCTCAAATTTCTCCTGCTCCACGTATTCTGTATGCATACATCCCTTCTTTGCTCCATAAACTGTGTCATTAAATCTTCCCCATCCCCGTTACAATAAACTAGCTATTAAATGCGTTCTACGCCTGGGTGGTGAGCATTTTTATTGGTACATTTCCGGTGCCATTTTTTTTTATACAGTGTGTCTACAAATTCGCATATACAGTGTCTTCAGTGAAATGGCATTGGATAGCCCGGTATGCGCACAAGCTGGCTCTGGCGCCATTTTATTAAAGTAATGTACTACAACGTCACACCATAGGGATAATGGTGATGTGTGGTGCATGCGCACTGCTATTTTGACGTAGTAGATTACTTTAATAAAATGGTGCCGGATTCAGCGCGTGCGCATGCCGTGCATTTTATTGAAGACACTGTATATGCAAATTCGCAGATACGCTGTCTTAAAAAAAAAAATGGCATCGGATGGATCGGTATGTGCATGTTCTGACTATTGGCGCCATTTCATTGAAGTATTGTACTACAAAATTAAAGGGATCCTGTCATCATAAATAACATTATTAACATGCACATCGGTGGTTAATCTGCAGGATAATAGCGTTATTATGCTGCCGGCGCCTGCATACAGCTGAATGTGGCATGTAGAAAATGAACTGGGGCACAGTCACAGCTTGCGCTCTGTATTCTCAGAACGATGACTGACCGCGGTGCCCCCGAACCTATGAATGAAAACGAATGCTCCCCCATCCTATTATATGCTCCCCAATCCCAGTATATGCTCCCCCATCCTGGTATATGCTCCCCATCCTAGTAAATTCTCCCCTTCCTGGTCCCCCATCCTGGTACATGCTCCCTTTCCTGGAATATGCTCCCCTTCCTGGTCCCCCATCCTGGTATATGCTCCCCCATCCTGCTATATGCTCCCCTTCCTGGTCCCTCAACCTGATATATGCTCCCTCATCCTGGTATATGCTTCCCCATCCGGGTATATGCTCCCCCATACTGGTATATGCTCCCCCATCCTGGTACTCCATCCTGGTATATGCTCCCCCATCTTGGTCTCCGATCCTAAAATATGTTCCTCCATCCTGGAATATGCTCCCTCCTCCGTCACCTTGGTATATGCTCCCCCATCCTGGAAAATGCTCCCTCCTCCTTCTTCTTGGTATATGCTCCCCCATACTGGAATATGCTCCCCCATCCTGGTATATGCTCTTCTATCCTGGTCGCCCAATCTGTTATTTGCTCCCCCATCCTGGAATATACTCCTCCATCCTTGTATATGCTGTTCTATCCTGGAATATGCACCCAGTCCTGGTCACCAATCCTGGTATATGCTCCTCCATCCTGGTCCCCCCATCCTGAAATATTCTCCCCCATCCTGGAATATACTCCTCCATCCTGGTGTATGCCCCTCATCTTAGTATATGCTCCCATATCTTGGCTCCGCATCCTGCTTGCGCTGCTGTTGATCCATCCATAGATACATACAAATGTGAGCAGAGGTCAGGGCGGTAGTCGTGTCTGAGAGCATTTGCTTTAACACGCCTTGGCCTCCTGTCACATGAAAACAGTGTCTATTACTTTGCATACCTGTGTCTTCACTTTCTGCGCCATCAGGGTCTTCTCTGCGTTGCTGTAAGCTTCCAGTTCCACATAAATAGAGACACAGTCCATTTAAATTTTCAAATTAACAACTGAT
>VIAB01014124.1:0-23012 GCA_009801035.1 Oophaga pumilio
CACACACACACACACATCTATTTTTGTTATTGAGGGGAAAGTGTCCAAAGTAGAACTGCTATCAATTTTCCAGTCTTGAACACTTATATAATATATTGAAAAGTACATCTGCAACCAAGTCCATAATCATTAGTTTCGCCTTTCTTCAATTCTGAATAAAAATTTTCAAGGTTCATAGAAATGGCCCAAGGCAGGATTATCCCTCCTGGATTAAATAACTCCACAGCTAATGTAACACAAACCGTTTGTTCTTTTTATTACACTTTATAATATTACATGTTTTCTGCAATCCTGAAAGGTTTTCTCTATTACATTTTTGTACATTGTATCATACATAAACCTCAACAAAAAAGGATTTAGATAAAATATACATGCCACAGCAGCAGAAATACATTTTGTTGCAAACTAGCTGAAAACTATAGTTTTGCCCTTCAGATTATTATACAACTACAGAAAGAAAAAAGTATGGTACAAAGAGCAGATGTCTCACAAGACCCCCATCCATTGTGGACATGGAGGGGCCCACATCATTGTTAGTCACATTGACATCTTTTCACATTGAATCTTTTCATTCCTCAAATCTGGGGAAAAGTCCAGTCTTATTTTTGCTTGTGGTAAGAGGTTGATTTCATACATATAATACAGAATTTTGGGCAGGGTATAAAAGTATTATTCACCTTCATGTGTAATTTTCTTTCATACAACTTGACCATTTAGTTAATCCATCTCTCCAAGAACGTTAAAATAAAACTGGGCCTGGAAAATGAAAAGGACAGCAGAACTGGGAGATAGAGTTATGAAAATGACCCAGAAGAGTTGGATAATTTCCTCCTTTCAGCTACAGGTGACAGGAGGGCGTCTTCCTTTACTGCCCACTACAGGCGAGTCTGAGCAGGCTCCATTCCCCTTCTATTGCGCCATAATATGTCAGGTAATAGTGCATACTCTAAGATCAGATCAAGTCCCATGGCTAGGTGGGTGCTGCAGGTCTTGGCCTGAGAAGATGGGATGAAGGAGAGGATGAAGGTGTAAAGCTGTGGCAGCAGCGGAGGCTGGCCGTGGAGCAAGCAGAGTTGGGTATAGCGCAGCATGGGGGACATGATGAAAAGTCAGAGGGCCAGCAGGGTGCAGTGCAGAGGCAGGAATTATATGTATTGGATGACTAGCTAAGAAAGCAGCAGGGTGGGCTGGAATTAGAGAGTGGGTAAGGTGCGAAAGAGAGATAGGAGCTAAATGTGGCTGAGGGATGTGGTGGACCTGTGCTAAAGCTTGCGGGTGAGGTTGGATACCAATAGCAGCTGCAGCGGCCGCATGCTGGAGGATGGCATGCTGTACAGTGGTAATAGAGGCAGCAGATACTGGGGTTGGTGCCTGCTGAATATGTATAGGCTGGAGGGCTGGTGTAACAGACTGCAGGGCATGCGGGATGACTCCTGCTGGGAAATTCTTAACTTGTTTGGCTAACAGCTGCTGTTGAATATGCTGTTGAGCTGCTTGTTGTAGTTTGCTGTATTTTTCCATTTCTTCTGGCGTAAAAGTGATGGGCTGGCTTTCTAAAGGTGCCAATGAGCCTTCTTCCTCTTCATCCTCCTCTTCTTCCTCATCTTCCCCATCTGGCCGAATAGAATTTGGATCAACTGTGACAGCAGGATAAGCTGAAGCATGAAAAAATTCAGAATCGGGTGGTGGAGGCATCATTCTGCCATGGAGCGGTGGAAATGGAAGACTTCCGTTACCCAATGGGTTCGATGCAGTTCCTTCTTCGAGGTCTTGAGCAGGTGGCTCGCAGCAAACTGATTCTTCTTGGGACAGAGGCTCCACTACAGATGCAGGAGGTTCTGACTCTGGGACATTATCCACCTGGACGGAGGTCTTCTCTGCTTTCCCCTGCTCAACTTCTAAGAAAACTGATGTCCCCCCAGACTCATTCTCACCTTTCTGATGCACAGTGCCTTTAGAAACCACAGGCAGTTTGCCTATTAATGGGAGTGGAGTAATTTTAGTACCAAGAGCAGGTGGCAACTTTGGACCAAAGTATCCCTGAGGTGGGTCTTTTACTTTTGAACCTAATTTGGAGTTGCCATCATCCATTGTGCTTGCTGCCTTCCCTAAACGTCGAGACTGGATTTTTTCTAGAAGTTGTTTTGCTGTTAAGGAACATCTCCCTGTATCTTTCTCAATGCTACTGCGGGAGAGGTTAGTGCCACTTGCTCCTCTTGTTTCTGACCCTCGACTGCTCTCTCTTCGGCTACCAGAACGTGAATAATGCGGAGATTGTGAGCGATAAATCTTAGACCGATTAAAATCCCGTCTACCACTGCTACGGCTATCTACACTATCCCTCCCATGAGATCCTTTGCCAGAATGACTGCGAACACTTGTACTCCGATCCCTACTGTAGCTACGGCTGCGCTTCCAGCTGTGACCAGTTAAGCTGCGGCTCCTTTTGCTCCGACTCCGGCTACTACTACTAGATCTCCCTCTACCCCGACTTCTACTTCTTCTTGAGCGACTTCTGCTCCTAGAACGACTACGGCTGTATTCAGATGACGAATATTTATGTCTAGTGGAATGTCTCTTAGAAGCCACAGAGTCTGAATCTGAACCGGGTGACCGTCGCTTAGATCGCCTCCTTGATCCACTGCTATAGTCACTGTAGTCGCTATCTGAATAACTCTGATCATGACTATATTGGCTTCTATCTGAAGACCCTTCTGAACTGGAAGAATAAGACCGTTGCCTCTTTCCAGATCTTGATCGACTTCTTGACCGGTCACTTGCAGACTCATACTCATCACTGTACCTAGACGTGGATTTTTTCCTACTGGCATTATCCTCACTATCATACTCTGCACTACTTTGGCGGTTTCTGGCCTTGGTGGGCGTATTTCTGAGAGACGAGGAAGATGTTGGTTGTGCAGGAAGTATAAGTGATTGCTTAGGCTCCGTTTTAACTTTTTTGTTCTCCGGCTCTTTGGAGGAAGCATGAAGGTCCTGTTTATTACTAGGATTACCCACACTGTCTTCTTTAGTCAGCAGCTTTCCTGGTGGCACTGTATCTTTTGAGCGACCTCCCAATGCAGGAGATGCACTTTGCTCAGTATCTTCTACCTTCAATACTGTTCTGGAAGAAACTTTTGACTTTTTGTGCTTATGCTTCTTCCTTTTCTTCATTTTTGGTTCTGTACCTTCATCTCCTTCTTTGTGTTTCCGTTTTCGCTTACCACTCTTCTTGTGCTTTTTCTTTTTTTTCTGTTTATGAGACTTCCGCGTAGCTTCACCTTTGTTCCCTTCTTCAAGGGGTTCAGGTTTTACATCACTAGAAGTAGCAGTGGAAACTTTAGGTTGTGCTCCACAAGTATGTACCACTGGGACAGATTCTTTTTTAACTGTGACATTCAGCTCTGTGCTTAAATCTGCATCAGTTGCACCATCTTTGCTTGTACGTGGGTTATCTTTAGGCTTCTCCATAGCTTTGGCTTTTCCATCTTTGTTTCGGGAAAGTTTAAAGTCAAAGTATAACGGGTTACAACTATAGGAGATGGAAGGTTCTGCTTGGGTGAATATTAAAAGCTCAGAGGGCCACTGCAGTGTTGTGCTCTCATCCTTGCTTAGGACTGGGAAAAAAGGACCAGTTGGGTGCTTGGGCCTCTCCTGTGGTTCTTTCATTGGTGTGGGGGAACTTTTGGGAGGCTCTTCATTTGTAGCGCTAGAAGATTCTTTGTCTACCACATCATCTTTCTTGTCAACTTTGGATAAAATTGGAGAAGAATTGCTTACAACTGGCTGAGACACAGAAGCCTTGCCATCGCCAACAGTATTCTTTTCACTTTTATTTTCAGTCTGTTTGACAGCCTTGGCAACGACAGCAATTTTTTTCTCATTCTTCTGCACATTTTCCACCTTTGTTTGATCTGTGGATCTCATGAAAAGCAAAAACTGGAAGTTTGGCTTTACCTTACAGTGAGCAGGCGGAATATAGTGATAGTACTCTGGTTCACCAGCATGAGTCCCCCTTTCTTCGCATTTCATCTTCTTCAGTTTTGATAAAGTGCTTGCAAGGGATGCGCCATTATCTTCTTGAACTTCCTCCTCTTCCACTTTACTTTCATTCTCTTTGCTGAGCTCTCCGTCTATTGACTTTACAGAGCATATGAAATCAGCCGGTACCTTCTCCTCTTCCTCCTCTATTGATCCGACCTCTTCACCATGGTCCTTGAAGACAGCTGCAGAGGACTCTAACTTCAAAGATGTTTTTTTGGCAAATGAAAAGGAGAAACCTACTTTCTGAAGAGAGGATGGGCCAGAGGAGCTTTTGAAACCAAAAGTTATGGCTGGGGAAATGGGTTGCGTAGGAGCAGTGCTGACAGCTTGGGACAATGTTTCTTCCTGAACTTGTTTAGGACTATCTTGTGTGGTTGAGCATGTACTGACTGGAACATCATCATCTTCCATAGCGTCATCATCAAGTGCAACAGTAGTTGTCTTGAACATGGGACCACTGCCAGGAGCACTGCTAAAACGGATAGATTAAAAAAAAAAGAAAGAAAACGAGTGTGAGTAATTGTGTGCTTTTCAGATACTTGTTGAAAGTAAACCAGTCGCCTTGAAAACATTGTCCAATATGCAACTAGAATTAGACAGAATAAGAGATGGTGAGTAGAGTTGAGCGATTATCTTCGGTTCCCCCCTTATACTGCAAGATATAGTGCTTACCGAATAAGCAGGAGAAGAGAACCAGGCTTCCTGGATCGCGGTGGCTGAACAGCTAATGGCTGCAGCATCTGCATGTGTCGCAGTTGTTTCACTGTCACAACCCATGCATGGAGTGCCTGTGTGTTGGGCTCGCCATGCATGTGCTGTGACTGTGACACAGCCGCGACACATGCAGCTGCGGCAGCCATCAGCTGGCGCGATCCAGGAAGCCGGGTTCCCACTGTAGATTATTCGGCAAGTGCTATAGCTTGCCGAATAAGCGGGGAACCGAAGATAATCGCTCAACACTAATGGTGAGTAGATTGCCGTCTAACTTTGTGGCCAAGTACGCCTGGCTAGTTCATTATTTACAAAAGTGGCATAAATTACAACAGAATGTACACCAGTCATGGTGTACATTTCTGGCAAAGGCAAATAGTGGTTGAAAAATATGCAGAATTAAGAAGAGTATGTCTCTTAACGAATTTGGTGCATCTTGTGCCAGTGCACCCTTCATTATGGATGGATTACAAGCTGGCAGTTATAATGAATCACGGCCATGCTGTAATATCCTAATATGTAGTTTTGATCTCTTCAGATGCAATTTCAGCACTGAAAATGAAGATAAATATAAAAAATTTAGAGATAAAACAGTACTTCCGTATATACTCGAGTATAAGCCAACCCAAGTATAAGCCGAGGCACCTAATTTTGCCACAGAAAACTGGGTAAGATTATTGACTTGAGTATAACCCGGGTATGCATTGTCCCCTCATCCCTGTCCTGGTATGGGTGGCTCCCCCTGTTGTATGCATGGCTCACACCTCCCCCCATCCTACTCACCCTTCTTGAGCCGTCGCTGCATCTCTGTTGTCCCGGCAGCTCTTCCTGTGCTGAGCAGTCACGTGGTACCGCTCATTAAGGTAATGAATATGCACTCCACACCTATGGGAGTGGAGAGCAGTGCATATTCATTAATTTAATGAGCAGTACCACTTGACCGCTCAGCACAGGAAGAAATGCCGGCGCCGGGACAGAGATGCCGCAACGGCGCGAGGAGGGTGAGCATGATGTCTTCTGTTAGCCGGCGGTTGCAGCTGCCACTGTGCCACAGCCGCCGGCTCCTGCCGCTGCTCCCACTCACCCGTCGGCTTTCTGGACAATGACTCGTGTGTAAGCCGAGGGGTGCGGTTTCAGCACAAAAAAATGTGCTGAAAATCTCAGCTTATACACGAGTATATATGGTATGAAAAAAAAAAAAAAAAAAAAAAGATTTTTCTTCTTTTCCAATTCACCTTTCAGACTGCCTCCTCTGCTCTGCCAATTCAAGAAGACGTCGCAGAGCTTTCTCCTGCTTGCGCTCATCTTTCCGTGACCGAGAAGAAACATTTCGGGCAAACTCCCTCTGTTTAAGGTCCTTCAGCCTCTGCATATAAAAAGTGTGATATGCAAAAAAAAATTACAACAATAAAAATCCATACATTTCCTAATCAGGAGGCTGCAGCAGCCCTAGAAATGATTAGTAAAGACACTGGGGAACATGCTGAGTTGTGGAAAACCAACCAGACTAATGAAGGGAAAATAGTATATTGCATCACCAACTATTTCTTAGCACTACAGATACCACATCAGTTGCTTTTGACCTACAGACATTTTAAGCTTTCATGAATTATCAGCTGTGATTTTCTTTTTATTTATAGATAAAAGTAAATCTCTCAACTTGTCATTTTCCTTAGTTAGCAATCCTTATAGTGAAATTCTCCTTATATCCCTCAGGCGGGCCTCCTGGTACACAGATTTAGGTATGTAAAGCCAGGTTTAATCTCCCGACTAGGGTTTATCTGCTAAGCTGGCTGTGATGTCTGAGTTATTCTGGGAAACAAACCATCATGTGGGCATATAAATAAATGCAATAATAAAGTGTGCCCACCACAAATGGGATAACATCGCCTGCAATGGTTAAATATAGGGTTTCCAAATCGTATCCACTAGCTATATTCTAGATTGCAATGTGGTTACTGACGTGAATCTGAACGATTCTCACATCACTGAACATGTACTTTTCCAGAAGGAGCATCAAATCTTGCATAAGACAGCAGTATTTTTTTTTTTTTTAGGAAGGTATGCTGCACATTAAAAGGAAAATTACGACAGGATTTATTTTTTTTGTATATTTACATAGTTACATAGGTTGAAAGAAAGACCTAGGTCCTTCAATTTCAACATTTTTCCACTAACTATACATTTTTGTCACTAAATTATCTATAACCCATAATGTCAAGTTATGAGTACAGAGAAAATCATCAAGCCCTTTTTTTAAAAACTGTTATAGTGTCTGCCATTACTACCTCTTGTGGTCGGCATTCCACATTCTGACTGCTCTAACTGTAAAGAACCCTTTCCTATTTAGCTGCTGGAATCACTTTTCTTCCACCTGAAATGAGCACCCTCTTTTCCTTAGTGTGGCCTTTGGAAGGAATAAGTCATGTCCCAGTCCTTTGTACTGGCCACACACATATTTATACATGTAAATAAGATCCCCACTGAGGCGTCTTTTTTCTAAGCTAAACAAGCCCAACTTTTCCATCATCTCATCATATGAGAGGCCTTCCATTCCTTGTAACAATCTAGTTGCCCATCTTTGATCTGACTAACCTCTCAGTATCATTTTTAAAATGTGGCACCCAAAACTGGATCCCATATTCTAGATGTGGCCTCACCAGTGATTTATAAAGGGGTAACAATACATTGATATCGTGAGATTTTCTCTCTTTTAAGTGACATCAGTTGGGGTGGCAAGGTGTGGGTTCGTCACCTGTGGTTGCAGTGAAGGGATTTCTGTGTAACCTCTCTGGTGTCATCTTTCACACCCTAAAATCTTGTTTGCTTTTGCAGCTGCTGCCTGACATGGAGTACTACTGCTCAGATAATTGTACCCAGAATTCCCAAGTCCTTCTCCTGTTCTCTAGCCCTGAGTATACTTTCATTTAAGGTATATGCAGCAATAGAATTACTCCACCCTAGGTGCATCACTCAACATTTATCAACATTAAATCTCAAAAATGTCCATATTAAACACACTCCCATCAAAATGTTTATCTTAATATATTGAAATTATCATATTATACAGCACTGTGTACTTACAATTGCTCATTTTGCCTTTCTACCCAGTTACTACTTCTCTTTTCTATTAGGTCTATGACATCACATGATTAAACACTGACTAGCTGAATCCTTCTAAGCTCTATGTAGAAAATGGAGGTCAATTTTCTCTGCACAAGTCACTGCAAAAGTCTAGGGAGGGGCAGATCAGCTGGGTCAGGAGCTGTAGAGGGTGATGATAAATGCAGGAATAAGAGACTTCCTGTTTCTACATAGAGCAGAGAAAAGAGAGCAATTAACAAGAAGGGCAAAATGAGCAATTGTAAGGACACAGCGCTATATAATATGATGACTGCAATATATTAAGAGGATACAAATGTTGATGGGAGGAGGAGTGCTTCTTTAAGCAAAGTCTTAAAGCAAATCAAAAAAACAATTTCACTGGAGAATTATGTCCTGCTACCTTCTTTCCTTGCACAAAATTAGCCATGCTCCTCTCACCGGTCTAGGAAGAGCGTTGAGGAGTATAGATGGGATCTAGAGACACAAATCTACAATATCGGTTGTATGAATTTCTGTGGTTTTCCTCTGCCAGATCTCTTGCCAATCTGATTAGTAAGAGGTCTCTTACTTTATCACTTTTTACATGGAATGAGTGGTGTAGGCCATTGCCAGACTCATCAGGTCAAGGCCATTTCAAATGGCCACAACAATTGTGCGTTTGAAAGCAAAGCGGTCAGAGGGACCCCATTTACATTACTCAATTTTATAAAGTTATAAAGGACCTTTAGCAGCAGCCAGAGGTGTTTGGAGAGGACATATGGCTGCGCGAGCATGTTTAGGGGGCAGTGGGGTGATAACGCTGCGACCTCTATTGATAGAGTGCGCCTTTCCTCACCTGCTTGTGTGCGTGATCATAAGAGTTTATGTGGTTGTCAAACTCCTGGTGCTTCTGATATTGCTTGTCACACAACTCGCAGTAGAAGTTAGCCCGCAGCTCTTCCAGGGCTTTTGCAATGGCTTTCTCCTTATCCACAAAATCCTGCAGACACATCACCAATTTGTATATACACATTTAGAAAACCATATTATCAACTACTATGAAGAAAAAAGAAAATCAAAAGTAGAGACCTTAATGCAAGATAGTGGATACTAATTTATTTAACTTAGATCAGGACATCAACAAGGGCAGAGATGGACACATGACACCCCAATAATCAGCTGTTAATTCCTCTGTACGGAGCACAAAGACTACATAAACGGTTTAGTGGCCATATATTGTTTAAATCTGGCCGCCGCTGCTAGAGCGCATAACTGATTGTTGGGGTATGTATATCCTATATTGATGACCAATCCTATGACTAGATCATTGGTATGTAAAGCATACACATTAGATGACTCCTGTGGATCTGCAGTGGGAAATCTTCACTGACAAATCACCCTGGGCCCCCATACTCATTAGAATGAAGCCTGAACACATTAATATCGGCAGGCTTGGACGACATTACTCTAATATATATTGGTTGGACTTTAGTTCTGGACAACCCATTACATACTTAGTGAAGGAAGTGGAGAGCTAATACACACCTGAAGGAAAAGATGGGGCTGCAAGAGAAAAATGCACACGTGAACAATACTTTAGTCCTAGGACAGAAGTATCTTCACAATATGGTGCTGAACTGGTGCACATGGTTCTGTTGTGTGAATGTGCAGCCCGTGTAGTCAGCAGCATTCATTGTATGGACTGTATGTGATGTACACAGCTCTTCAGTGGCTCCATTTCTGACATGTAACATAAAGGGGTTGACCCATGAAATAAATCACCAATTCACTACACGATTACCCGCAGCACCATCTGGTGAGTGCCCCAACAATCATTTATCGCCAATCCTGTACATGTTAATATATTTAGTGGGAGAACTGCTACCCACAAAGAGCAGAGACAATTACCTTATACTTTTGCCTTAGTTCTTCAGTGTCTTCCTTCTCTATCTCTAAGACACGTCTTCGTTCTGTGGCATCTTCTGCATAGTCCAACTGAAATATGAAAGGACTGTATGTAAAAACAGTAAACTTGTAACAATTAGAAAGAAAGAAAAAATCCTGGAATTTCTTGAATATATTTTTTTTTTTTTCTTAAACACAGCCCTATTAGTATCAATTAGGAACTATAGGGGCACACAGTTGTGGCCCTTTGTCAATTAGCCAGAGCAAAGAGCCAGTATAAAAAAAGATCTCATTCTGCAGAACTTAGTATGTCCTTGTAGTACACAGAGCAGTCATTGGTCTAAACCAGTGTTTCCCAAACTCCAGTCCTCACGGCCCCCACGGGTCATGTTTTCAGGATTTCCATAGTGTTGCACAGGTGAGAGAATTCCTGATGCCTTGATAGATACTTCCACCATCTGCGCAATACAAAGGAAATCCTGAAAACATGACACGTGGGGTCCATGAGGACTGGAGTTTGGGAAACACTGGTCTAAACAGTCCCGCTTGTAATGTCTATTTTGCCGTATGGTGGCGCTGCAGAAAATTTTACTTTGTGGTTGCTGAAGGTCTTGGGAGCAGGACCCTCTTGGGGGAACCATCCAACCCACATAGGAATGTTCACAGCAGATAAGTTGCCTAAAATGTGATTTTGTTGAGTTTTTAGGCATTTTTCAGAGGTTTTTTTCTTGATAATGAATTCTGTAGCTCCGAAGAATGACAATAACAGATTAAAGCTGTGTTTGGGCTGGTTTATGCCATACAGTGATTATTTTCCATTAACACAAAAACATACCTCCATTTCCATACGTCCCATCCCCATTACGTCATATTTAACCACGATAGGGATAGGATCTGTCCTGCCTGGAAAAGAAACAGTTAAGGATGAAGGTTAAAAAACAGTGAAACGGATGAGAGGAATTGGTTATTCAATGGGTTTGGGTGGTTAGACATTTTTGCCTTGAAGTGCAGAGACCAGAAAGCTACAGTGGATCAAACAATAGTCGTTCTCACAGCTTACCCAGTTGGCACCCATGATGGCATATAGTTCAATCAGGGGATGGCCTTTCCCCTCTGATATATACCATAATGAACTATGGATTAACATTCTAGATACACAAAACAAATGCCAAGGAAAAAAAGAAAAAGGACACGGACTACTCGCTGCAAGCAGCAATACACTACAAGTGCATGGTAAAAGGGAAGGACTAATTGACCCAAATGTCCCTAGCGGAACGGCTCATGCGTGCCTGGTAAGCTGTGAAAAAGACCAGATGCAAATAAAGAATTGACTCAACTAAATCAAACTAGCAGCAGATTGAATTTTATTTTGTTTTTCTCGCATCGAAGAGTATCCGAAATCCACTCAGAACCAGCCAAAGCAGGAATGGGAATGGGGCAACGGGGATGGGATCAATTAGGGAAGAGCAGATAGGCAACTCACTACCACATCTGATCTCAGACTGGTGCAGATTCCGTTTTTAGGTTACATCACAATGGGATGTAAGTCTGGGGAACGGGGGGAGAGGGACTTACCTGCATGGGATACCCACCTTGTGTAAAAAGACAGACTGTTAATATGTGGTTGCCCAGGTACCTGGTATGCATGTGGCACACACCTGAACATTATACCATTGGGCTTGTTCTGAGTCAAACGCTAAGGCTCCAGGTCCATCCAGAGGCATTACTAATAGGCTGTACGTGCAGGCCTTGGGTAGAAGCCAGCTTTATATTCTATGGTGCAGTCCCCAATGTACTGTCAATAAGACACTCAACAATTGAAGTGACTGTCAGCCTTGACATCCCTTCCGAACTAGGTATGGGAGGGTGTGGTAGTCAAGACACCTGTAATTAGAATTTGGGTGATTGAAGCGGGTGGACAGAGTAATACAACTAACTAGCTGTGTACTATAACTGGAAGACTAGCCACAGGGCAACTCAGGAGAGGTACTGTTTGCCCCAACACTTTTTTTTAAAAATAACCTATGGGGGACCCTCTACTTTCTAGTAAATCTTGACCGTGCCTTTCTGAAGAATCTTGGTCTGCTGGCTTAGAGGCAGCCTCAAGTGGCTAAAGGGGATTGTCAATAAGTTTCCGAAGGCATCATATAGGGACAGAATATGCATTGGTTATGCAAAATTTATACAACAGTCGACACCTATACGACAGTGCCCAATGCGATTCCACAGGGTAAAGTTGATTCGTGACCAAAAGTTAAAAGGTATTATCCAAATAGTTTTAAGCCGCTAAAAGTCAGGCTGCGTGTTCAGCACTGGACCAATGCCCTCATCAGGCAATTTGCTTAACTTTTTACATGTTTTGCTGACACAAAAAAAAAAAACGTTGAGATGTTCTTCCTAAATTTGGGATGTTCTCTACCAGCAACGTCCACATTTCAGCTTAACCTTGTGATCTACCCTATGGAGGTGGTTGATCGGTCTGCTCTGGAGCTGGTGTCCCTGCTGTTACCTGTTATTTGCACACCATTGGGGGAGCATTATAGCTGTAACCCCGTCCTTGCCATCTATCCTGGGTTTACTGTACTATTTAGTGCCTTGTTTCCTTTTTATATATAATCTGCATTTTTATTTCCTACACATGGGGACAAAATACACAAAAGGTGAATGAAAGTGCTAAAGCTTCTTCGAGGCTTCCCTGAAATAGCACTTTATCAAATTTAAAGACATTAGCACCGGTCATACTAACATAAAATAACAGTGATTCAGGGTCAAAAATCAGATTTACTACTCTGATATATGCCATAGATTTTGCTACTCCAAGCGTTTGTCTTTAATGAATGGCATTTTTGCTTTGTTAATATGACATGATAGCTTATAGCTTTGCTCATCTGTAGGCAAACTGCACTTAAAAGGGAGTTCAATATTTTAGAAATGTGGACACGAAGCAGATAGGAGACCTCCGCAGTTAAAAAGTAAACTTTACCCAGTGAAAAAAAAAATAAAAATTGAGGGTTGACTTGACCCTACTCATAATGATTACCATAGGGGCACAGAACATGTGGCCAGTTAAGATTTGGGACATGCACCATTAATACATTCTCAAGTTGGGAGCCTCATAGCTCTTGGCTCTCAAGGTTACACTCGGACAGATAGTTTGGCGTATAGGCTGTAGGCAGACGGCAGATATTACAAGATACAAATCTATAAGCCCAATGGTATAATTTAGAGAAAGCAGTGGCCACGCCATAAGGGAAAGGACTGAAGAGTGCGCCATGTCTGAAAATGGTTTCTTGGGGAATACCATTTTTAGCTGGAAATCGCAAGCTTCCTACTATCTGACATTTACACCCATAATAGCCAAATCTATTAAGCCCACCACCTTCCCATAATAAAAGGGTTGTCTCATGAGGACAACCTTGGTCCATATGTCTGATTAGGGTATATGGATACCATAAAGGGCGTTTTCTTGCTTGAGGCTCCAGATCTGATGGACTGGAGTAGTCCTAATATATGTATTATCCTTAATGATACAATATTGTAAATATAGTGTTACACTTTCATAGGGAAAATGCCTGGCTTACCACATTAAAATCGCATTTGCCAGATGTCAAAAGCACGACCTGAGCAAATCAGCTGATCGCCCCAGCAGATGCATCTAAAACAGCTTCCTGATGAGATAACCCTTTTGAGTTAAAATTTATAAAAATGACAGTTTAATGAAAATGTTCAACTTTATGTCTATTTTCACATCTAAAAGTAACCCTTCACCCCATATGTAATTCTAATGTAACTGACTGGTGCGCACTCTCTTCATGTCCAAAATAGTCACTGCAAACGCATGGGAAGCACTGTGCCTTTGTCATGGCCGAGATGAACACAGCACCACTCGTCAGCACTGTGCCATCCCACCCCAATGGAAAGGCAGGAGAGGCATAGTTCAGACTTCCCAGAGCAGTCCCCATGTCGCCGGAGCGGATAATTTGGACATGAAGAAACTGAGCACACTTCTCAAACTGAGAGTGGAGGCTACTAGGCATGACTGTACAATGTATGGTCACCAGTGGACGGCCACTACAATGAAGAGAAAAATCAGACATTATAAGATGGACATGGGGCCTGTGTTAAGTAACGGGACGGGATGCAAATCTGTGGCTAAGCATAAACGATTTCAACAACACTACTTGAACTTAACCACAAAAACATATTTAACAAGGCAGATCAACTTTTCTACAGTTTTCTGCCAGTGGCCAGCTTTTCCCACATTTGTTGTAAAAATGCAGGTGGTCAGCAGAAGGAAGCCTTTTTGGCAGTCCAAAATTTCTGATATAGGATGGCATAAAAAGGGCCATTCATTATCATCTTAATAATTAACAGTATCTCCAACTGGTGCTGTTCCACCAATTCTGGAACAGGTTTTTTCCCCTTCTGTGCCTCTATTCCTAAGTTATAACCCCAAAAATATATACATTTTCCCTCTTCAACCAACTAGGTGTTGACCACATAATTTCTCTGTGGGCATTTGCTTTTTCTCCTCTTCCAATGAAGAGCCAATCAAACCACGGCCACATCCACAGAGAAGTTGAGGTACACGCCCAATTGCTTGATGGGCAGCTTTATACCTTTACTTTTGGGGGCATCATTTTCGAACAAAGGGGCAGAAAAGAAAAAAGGAACACTGTTTCAGAATCAATTGAGCAGCACCAACTGGAGGACATACTCTGTTTAAGTAAAAAAAAAAATCCATTGAAATGTTACTACTGTTGTGTAGACTTCTTCTTACAACCAAGTTTTGAAAGAAAAAAGGTTGCAGTGTAGATTTCCCAATATTCTCAACATCAACAAAAAATAACTCTGTATAGGTGAGAGCAGCGGACAGGGCTTCTTCCTTCATATCCATTTTAGCTGGATGCCAGGTACCGGATAGAGTTCTCGAAACTCCACTACAAGAGCTTTGGCATGGGATACTTTTCGCACCTTCCATTTTATTTACTTAAACTCTTTTCCATGTGTACTATCTAGGTCTATAATCATACTATAAAGGTCCAGGAACATACAATTTAAGTGAATATGTTTTGGCTATAGTTTCAAATTTTGCAGATTCTTCCGAACTACAATGGTTTGAGAAATATGATAAAAGCTTTTTATAAGCTATGGCATCCATGTATAAAATACATATAAAAAAAAAGTTGAACATTTCCATTATATGCATTATCTTAGTGTAAAATAAAGCGTTGCTGTCCCTCAATTTTAAAGCCTGCTTTCCAAACACCTTTAGTCCTTTGCCTCTGTTCTGAGCCACAACCTGCATTTTATCATTACCCACTTATTGCAAATGCTAGTATTCAATCGTGTGGCGCAAACAAAAAAAAAATTAAAATAATTAAAATCCACATTGAACAGTGTTAGAATTTCTAAAAAGTCATGTATAATTTATTTCCCACAGGCCTCCAGCTAACGTTGAGAAAACTGAAGGGAAAAGGGAAGAAGAGGAGGAAAGGTCAGGAAGGGCAGAGGGCAGGCTGCAATTATTTAGTTTAATGGAAACACAAAATAAAATAAAAAACGCCCCTTCAACATGTCCCTTATAATGGACGAGGACCAGACACGTGTGCATGGAAAGACAGAGGAAGAAAGGACGGTCCAAGCAATATATGAACGCTACGACAGAACAGAAAGAGAGGAAGCCTAACATTGGTGCACTGATGACAAAAAGGTAGTCAGTCTGAACAGAAAGTTTCAATTACCACGGCTAAGTTTACCATCACCACAACAAGTCCAGGGGTATTATGCTGTAAAAAAGAAACACGGTTGGTTAGGCAGCGATCACGAAGTGAAGGGTGGGAGGTGGCGAGCAGGAAGACAAGGCTTCTTCAGGGAAGGAAGGGAAGAATAGCAAGAGGTCTCTACAGCTTTTGTCCTTCACCATAGAGGTTGGGGAGAGAGGAAAGCCACAGAATGATGGAAAGATGGAAAAAAAAAAGACAGATGTCATGAGCTGCTGCACCCACAGGAGACCAACCTCCGGCAACAGTGACAGTCATCATTACTGGGCGAAGGCTGATAAACAGCACTAAGATAACTTGCTACAAAGTCAAGCCTCAGAAAGCAGATATATTACTTAATGTGGATCTGTCACCAGACTTCAGAAAACAAACGGCATGCATTATCAAATAATGATCACGCTGATGGGCTTGATTAAAAATCCATGTCAGAATGACTGTATAATTATGAAATAAAAGCTAGCAAGTTTTTTTCAGGCAGGAAAAAAATTAAAATAGATTGTACAGCCATTCTCACATGCATGAGCAAAGTAAGTACACCAGGATCATCCAGTCAGAGCCATTTGATAAGTGAAGCTTGAATTGTGAAATCTGGAGACAGATCACCTTTAAAAGTAGTGGTCTTACAAAGACAACTTCTGTCCATATGGTCTACTGGAGTAGAATGATGAAAGGAGGCTTCCCCACTCAGAGGCAGGACAGACAACCCGGCCATGCGTTAGATCTGACATAAATGGCTAGATGAAGCCAGCCTGGGGGTCATCAGTTGACAACTCTTTATATTATATGCCCAAGGCTGGAACATCAGTTATGTAGCTGGATTTCAGCATCTGTATAACTTGCCGACGAAACCCCAGTGTCTGTACTGAACCAAACTTTGATCATTACTCAATTCGTAAGGGTTGGGTGCTACTGATGCTAACATGCAGCTCTGTTGGGAAGTATATTAGAAATGTATACACCTGATAAGTAATTGATGCCTCCACCCTTCAGCCTTATAACATTTCAAAATAAAAACTTAGCACCTCAAAGCATAAATGGACACACCTCATTATTCAGACAATGCCAAGGGCTGAGGCTTCCAAGATCTTGTCCAACATATCTCAATCACTTCCTCGCGGCATTGTTATGACACGCCAAGCACGAATAGCTGAAATGACGATAAACGTGCCACACAGCAGTAATGTATAGAACAAAGAATAGGGTGTGTGATAGGAGTACACCCCATCAACCGCCAGATAAAAAAAGAAAGCTTAATCTAAAACAGTACATGTAGGACCAGACAATTATAACGTAAAGTCCCCCCAAAAAACATTAGATGATTGTTGACGAACAATGCTTTGGCAGATAGCCATCTCTCCCATAAGCAGGAGCCTTTATTTGGGAAAGCGCTCCTGATATTTGTGGGGGCAGCTTACCTCCAAAGGAACAAAGCAATCAGCCGTCCGAGAAAGGACATACCGTATATAAATCGACATCTCCCCCGTCAATCAGTTGGCCAGCACCCCCATAACAGTAGAGTGTCAGATGAAAACGTTGATATTGGCAGGTACGGCCAATAGTCTAATATGTGTATGGAGGGCTTAATTAGAGCACATAAGCGCCAAAGATTCCCATGGGACTGAGGTGTCCTGTCCCAGACACATGTGATAAGAAGTCTATAAGAGCATACAAGTATACCATGGTAAAGTAACAACAGAAAGTGAATGTAAAAATGAAAGCAATGCAATACAACCAAATCATTGGTTCTCCAGGTGTTGAGGTTAAGGGCACTTTATCCCACCAGTAGTGACCTCTCCTGAATAAGCCCCTGCTAGAGATGTAACGCTTGGGGGGTGGGGAGAGTCACCCGGTTCCCTCCATACCACAAGACTCCTTGGTCTGGTTCTGTCATCATATTGGTTTAGTTTTTTCACTTGCTGCAATTACTTTGCTTTGCGTATACTTGTATTAAATACATATTTTCAGGGGGTCCTGTGAATGGAATGAAGGGGTGTCTGTGACAGGGCACTTACTAGGTGAGCATCACTAGAGCTTACGCACTCTTTATACTTGTTTTTAAAGGGAATCTGTCACCCTAAATTGGTGGGATATTTAAATGATGGCAGTCAGGTCAGATGGGCGGTGTTTTGGGTACTTGCCTTAACATGTTGTTCGCCGCTGTCTCCATTATTTCTGGGAATTGTAGTCGTTGCCCTCCATATAACGCACCTGCACATTGCAATCTTGAATTGCGCACGCGCAGTATGCTTTGCCCGCAGATTGCAATACGCAGGCGCGTTATATGGAGGGCAGCGACTACAATTCCCAGAAATAATGGAGACAGCGGCGAACAACATGTTAAGGCAAGTACCCAAAACACCGCCCATCTGACCTGACTGCCATCATTTAAATATCCCGCCAATTTAGGGTGACAGATTCCCTTTAAGTGTCTGGATCGATATGTGCCATTTGTAAAAAAGCCTCCGTATTTATCTCAGTTTGTCTATTGTATTTTTTGATCTGTGCTTTTATCATACGTCCTCTTTTGTTTGGCTATGAAAATATTTTTTCATGTCACACCCACAAGACAGTTTATAAAATTGTGATCAGATTGTGTCTGACCCCAGGAGGCATCTGGCCCCAGGAATATAGTATTGTCAGATCATTCACTTCAACGGAAAGCAACAGATCACTAATGGGAACTCCACCTCTGGAAAAGAGGACTTGGCACTCCTGTTCTCAGAATCCAGTTACAAAATAACTGACCAGCACCTCCATACAGAATAAAGCTAGTGTGAACAGGTGCAAGCTGCAATGAATGCACAATATACAAACAGCCTCTAAGTGACAAGATGTATGCCAACACAGAATCTGAGATCTGAGCTGCATTCTTTCTAAATAAAATGGACTTACTAGGTTCTTAGAGCATGAATTAGCTAATTCATGTTTGCCCATCAACCAGGGCAAGGTGTCTCTCCAAGGCTATAAGCCTATATTTAAATAGGCAGAAAGTGGTCAGTTTTTTGTAGTTTACTATTGGAGGTTATGACTGCCTCGCTTTCTGCCTGTGCACTCCTCCCATAAGCCCAAGGGTGTCTTTAATTAGTGTTGGATCCTACCTGCCCATTTAAATGTAGGGTTATAGCCCAGGATAGGCATGTTTCACACATGGCACACATGAATTAGCCAATTTATGCTCTAAGACCCTTCATTTTTGTAAGTACATTCTATTTTTCAATAATGCAGTTCAGATCTTATGTATTCAGTGTTTGCATACATCTTAGCATTTACAGAGTGCTGCTAAGCCATGTTTTATATGCCTGCCTATTGCTTTCAATGGGCATCACGTGACTAAATGTCCTGTACTGTGTTACTGCCAGTTGTGCAGGTAGTCACAGCTTGCTCTGCTCACCCGTGAGATAGTGGTGAGTGAAGGGGCCTGGCTTGGCTATGAAAGGAAGGAGTTTCCACACACTGATACGGTGCAATCACAGGACATGCCAAACTGTGCCAAGCACAGAATCAGAAGTAAGGCGGCCGACACATGGCCTGGAGTGGCTTTCCAGAGATGGGGGTACCTGACTTATCAGAACTACATCAGCACGTTAAATACCTTACTATTTTTCCACCAGAAACCCCCTTTAATGTACAGCCATTTTATCATGTAGACACATTAAGTCATTTTTACACCGTATTAACGTGACCTCATATGTATAGGCTTTATGTAAAATGTGAGAAGCTCAGGTGCCTGCCAGAGTCTAAATCTTCACCTACACAAGCTCCCATAACTGTTTTCCAGCTGGCAACCCTTTATGTCTGGATATACCAGGTAACCTAATCCTGTGAGGTCTGTGTAAAAGACGAAAGCTTTAAATATATAATGGAAGTATTGAGTTACATTCAGGCCATAAATATTCCAGATGGGTCAGGCAGGGCTGCATTAAGCGTTACAAGGCAATGCACACCGGCTGCACACCAGTCTATTACGCATATGGGATATTAGGGGTGTCCTATTACATTGTAGGAAAACGATCTGCATCCTTCATCTGATGGATAGGTTGTATTTTTACTACAATGGTACTATTAGACGTCTGTCCATATTGGCGTTTTCAGGGATCCATAATGGATTTTGACATTGGGACTAGCATAGACTTGCTAATAAAGATAATGTAACAGTGGAAAACCGAAAAATCCTACTGTAAGCCAATAGGGTCAAGCGAGAATTCATCTTGATAGGCACAGCTTCAATATGAGCGAAAACCATAACACTAATGTGAGCCTTACAGTGCTATGAATGGGATCTACGGTACAAATTATACGTAGCTGCAAAAATGTGAATGCAGCTGAAGAAACCGCACCGTTGTGGTAACATACCCTAAAAAGTCTGGAAGGACATCCTTGCCTTTACAGAACCAAAAGCAGCCATTTATTTGCTCACAAGAAGGGCTGGATATGTGCCCAGAGCCTGCCGAGACAGTGCCAGGAAATCGTCACATGATTAAATTAATTATGAAATGTCTATTATTCGGCTTCTTCTATAGCTTGGGTACTTGAGAAACCTTATCCAATAAGACCACCATTCTCATATCCTGCTGCTAGCACACAAGGACTTCGTGTCCAAAGGTAGTGCATACTTAGGAAGTAATTACACTAAAGCCGCCCGATAGCAGCAAAGATTAAAAACCACTATGCACTTATAGCGGCTAATCCCACTTTTTAACCTTTTGGTAACAATGCAGGACGATGGGAACAGTCAACTGTACTACGGTGTTCTCCAAGAGGGTGTCGAGATTACCGCACATCGCCACTCCCTCTGTTGAAAATCATATGGCAGAATACAGGCTGCCATTAAAGGTGTTATTCCAGAAATATCATTCATCACCTATCCATGGGATAGATGGGAGATGTATATTCTTAAGGGTATGCCACACTAAACAACATCGCTAAAGGGATCGCTAAAAAAAAGTCACTATTTAGCGATCCCGTTAGCGATGTTGTTGTGTGCGGCATGCAGCAACGACGTGGCCCCTGCTGTGATCTCGTCCGTCGTCCTGATCGTTCCGGACCCTATTTTTATCGTCGGCGTCCCGCTGGGTAAGTATATATCGCTGAGTGTGGCACCTTTTTTAGTGATTTAGCGGTACTTTTGTACCGCTAAAGTCATTAAGGAGATTGCTAACCGCGATAGCGTCATTAACGACATCGCTAAATGTGGCCGACACTAGCGATATTGTAAACGATCCCGCTAGCGATCTCATTAGTATGCGACGCTAACGAGATCGTTAGCGGGATCGGGAAGTGTGGCAGTACCTTTAGGCATCCAGTGTTCGGACCCCCACTAATCACAAGAACTGCATGCCCAAGGTCTGATAATTCACAACTCTTGTAATACCAGAAGGTGAAAGGCTGAGAAAAATATAAAGTGATTTCTTCCGCAAACCATTTTCTTTTGCCATTGAATAGAATGTATTGCAGTAAATCGACGTGCTGCTCTGCCTCCGACATTGGTGTGGTCAATGATAGGTGATAGGACTGCCTCCTGGGCAGAAGACGCTCTCATATACAATACAGCCAAATACTCTGTAAGAACACCCAAATGCCAACGCTAACCAGTCCCCACATCATGTGAACATCAGTGGCTACTAGAAAACTACCCAACACAGACTCCAATGATTTCTTTTGTTTTTCGTGGTCGCGAGGACTCCCACAGCCAGAATTTAAAGTCATGTCAAGACATGTGTGTACGAGTATTAAGTACAGCAATGTACTGTATTAAGTTTGGAAGGAATGCGGCCCTCCAGCTTAAATTTTTTTTATGTGCGGCCCATTTACTCTGCCGAGTTTGAGACCCCTGTCATATAGTGTGTTTTTTGTTGAGCATCACGTTTGTTTTCCCTTCTTTGCCAATTGCTTATTATAGGCTTTAAAGCTTCATTATCCCCAGGTATATATATTTTCAATATCTATGGATATTATTTTTCCTCATTCGTTCATAGGGTCGGTATTCGAGGGTTTATAGTGTTACAATCACCCACATGTTACATTTCACTATTGTTAGTTCTTTGATCAGCTACTTATTATCCTGTTCACCTAGTGTATGGTGCTGTACTTCATTTTCATGCTGTGATTATTCCAGTCTTCCTTCACATACTTCCCATCCTGTCCTAGCCAACATCCCTAATCTTCAATTATTCGCATTACTCCAACGCGTTTCACCACTTATTATGAATCAGGGAGAATTTTTAGAGGAGACTGCCAGCGTGACGGGAAACAAGTCATTATGGAAATGGTGATGGCTGTATGATCGGCATCTTATTTAAACACTTGTTCACACCTCACATGCTAGAGACCATGAATGGAGATGGTAAGTCCTATAGGTCCTCATAATTTCTCAGACACTATTAGTTGAGTGCTCTACCTTCTGTCACCATCCCCCAATGATGCATGGTAAAAAGAATTTGGAACTTTTTTTCCAAGTTGCAAGATATAGTTCTGTTTATTGTTCAGCAATCAAAAAATGTGACGTTTCGGTCAGATCTTATGACCTTTTCCAATCACTAGTTTGCAGGAGCTGGTTACAATGTAGAGGAAAAGCAAAATGAGTCGTGATATAACCGCTCTGGTGAGAGGTGCTGCACAACACAAGGTCTTTTCACCATGGAATAGAACCCTACTTGAGCACGTTATCCCCCAAAACACCAGTCACTGATCCTCTAGATTCTCACTAGGTGGTTGTTTCCATGTAGACTTGAGAGTATGCGCTATATTCCTGTATTAGTCCACCAGCCTATGTATTACCAACATCACCCATTAATACGGACTGGCGGTTTCTTTAGTGGAAAGTATGTCAAATTAGCAGATTGTGACGCTTGCACTACCCAGCGATGGAGGAAATCAGATTTTAATATAAATTACATTTTTTTTGTGTGTCACTTTTTTCAGTGATCCATAACCGATTTTTATGTTTACAGTGAGATTGAAGGATAAGGTATTTAATGGTATCCATTTGAGGAACATACAACTTATTTATAGATATTTAATCTATTCTACTTTTTTTTCTCTTTATTTTTGGGAGTCAGGATAAACAATTCTCACTTGGGTATTTTATCTATTTTATTCACAAAACAAGATGATCACAGTTTGGGTTGTTCAGCCGGCAGTCAATGATGGGTACACTTATATGCTCATGTGGTGATGCATAAAGGGACTCTTGTCAGGGCCAAACATTTAAGTGCACCTTCCCACCTGCTCGTTCTTTCTATCCCATAGTCTCCTTCTTTGATTGGCATTATAAAGCCAGAGCTATCTGAAAAGGGTGGAGATGGATGGAAAACAAGTAGGTGGAAAGGTGCATGTAAAGGGACTGTCAGCAAAGAATGATTGTTCACACAGGCACTCGGTGCTTCAAAGCGGGGCCAATCGTATACATACACTGTCCCACCTGTTTTCCCCTCTATTTTCACCCCCTTAGGCTAGTTTCACACTAGCGTTTCACTGACCTGCGTC
>VIAB01014124.1:25169-35671 GCA_009801035.1 Oophaga pumilio
ATCTGCAGGGGGTTGAATACTACTTGTAGGCACTGTAATAGTAAATGACACAGAGGTGAGGTGTTAAATGGATTTTCCAGGGTCGGGCTTGGCGTCAGACTATCAGTACTTTGTCAATCAATTGATTGAAAGGACTGCACATTCCCTTCTTTTTCCAGGGCAGTGCAGTACGCGTAATAGTGGCTGGGCAAGATATTGGAGCTCAGTCCCACAGGGTGCAGTGACCCACAATAGCAAGAACAGCTGCTAGTCAAAGTATGGACCTGCATAAACAATGAAGAGAATATGGCGCTTGTTGAAGGTGGGGGTACTGCAAGTCAGACCCACACAGATCTAATAGCGATGGCCTTTAAGGATAGTGCAATGATACTGAATGCTCAGAAATCCCTTTAAATAGACTATTCTTTTCTAATTACATATGTAGACTAGATGCAGTAGTCCGTGAAAAGTCACCACCGAGGGCATGAAACACAACATGCACAGCAGACAACACTAGTCCATTTCCACACCGGCTCTTGCACTACTATGTATAAGGCACGTTGAGGTTCAGATGAATTAGGCTTTCCAACAAGTCCCTGGTCTGCGATATTTAGCTCCTCTTGCAGTTGCAACACAGAAGGGGGAAGTGGAAAAGCAAAAAAGGTGAGAAGAGGAGAGTGCAGGAAGAACATGAAGACTGAATGATAAACATTTCAGAAGACAGCGAAATCGAAGCTGGCATTTCACTTACCCTGAAGAGTTTTCCCCAGGCCCTGGCCAAGTTTCCATCCATGCTTCTGCAGCAAGCGATGTCCGATGTTATCCTGATGGATTGGGGAGAGAAGGAGGGGGAGAAAAAAAAACACGAAAATATTCCAGTAATAAAATTGACCCCCCCTTCCCTCTGTCATTGATTCTCCACCAGTGACCGAGTTTTGTGAGAACTGAGTCATGCGATAAAAAGGATATATAATAAACAGGTAGCTTTACAATTTCAAAGCAAATAAGAAAAAAAAAAAAGAAAATCTAGTGTATGGTGACAAAACACTGTGCTCCCTACACTATAAAATTCTCATAAAATGGTGGCACTCCTAGTGACCCTCCAGCTATGTCAAACTGGGGGCAAGTCATCTGAAAAACACATAAAAGGTTGTGGCTTGTGGTGGGAACATACGTGGATATGAATCCAATATGGAACCGAGAAAACACAGAGCATAAGACAAACATCTATCCATCACCTGGACCGCAAGGCAGGTGCTATCCCACAGAGAGCCAACGAGAAGGTGCGGAGGGGCTTAGAGCACAAATCTAGGCTTGATCTATGGTAGATCAGAGATATGCAGCCAATAATGACGTGCCCTGGCAGGTTCGGCCAAGCCTGACACTACGGGACGCCAAGGCAATGCTGTATAATCCTTTCTGCTGGTGACAAAATGAGGAGGGAAATGTAATCAGAGTGATCACGAGTGGAGCGCGGCTCTCGTTAGCACTCCATGGGACAGCACTCGATTTCCTGGGACATATCCAAACAAACACGATTGTGGGAGAAGCCATAGTAGCAGAGTAGATTACGGAGGTCGATACCAGTTGGGTCCCAACCGGCTTCCTTCATTACAATTCTCTTTAACTCAGACGTAACTAAAAGCATGCAGCAAAACGATATTATTGAGATTTCGGAAGAAACCATTGTGTTAGTGTTATTTAGGTAGAGTAATAATAATAATCATGGGGAGGAGGGTAGAAGTAAACGGAAGAGATACACCTGCAGGTCTGGCTTTATGGAATGAGGATCATGAATGATTGCATAGCATCTAATGCATCGGGTGAGACAGGACTAGAACGGGGTTAACAGCCAAGGACGTTCAAGTGCAAATGATAAAGCAAAACAGAGGCAAGAGGAGAGGTGGGGGGTCCCAGCAGAGTGTCTCATCTCCCCTTTTTACACAATCGCTAAAAGAGGCATGACCTTGAAGTGACCTTCAGTGTGGAAAATGGACAAGTCGGAGGGAACAAAGCCCATTGGGGGGAGACGTCTCCTTGAAATCAAAGTGTAGGTATCTGGCCGTTGGTGACTAAGGACAGGGAGACGTTGTGCTCATTACTGCTGAATGCATTTCGGCATATGTAAGCTGCATACTGAGTGTGCAGACCGCAGCGCAGACATCATTTCTGAGCAATGGAGGGGAGGCACTAAAAGTCATAGGGAAGGGAGGAGGGAAACAACTGAGGGAGGGGAGATGGGTGACTCATACTGCAGGGTGGAACATAGCAGGACATAGAAGGGAGTCTGGTGCTGCATTCCTATGCACAAAGGCGCATTGCAGCCCGGCAGCGGGGAGGTGCTGACAAGTCCCCACCAACAACCACAACTCGTTTGGGAATCATCTAATGGCTTAATGTTGCAACTAAATCACAGACCCTTCAAACAGTTCCTACCGCTCAGAAAAAGCCGTACTGCTCTAAACGGGCGACCAGAATGGAGCATACAGAGAGCAAAAATACAAATATTAGAGAAGCACCAGGTTTGGCGCCCTCAGGAGCACAGAGCTCATATTATAGGAGAGCACCTGCATAGGGGCATTTGGAAAGGGCAGCAATAATGAGGGAAAGCATTGGTAGCTCATACATTCTTCCTGCAGAGGTAACAAACTTCAAGAAAAATGCCCAAATAGGCCATGTTGTAAAAATCAGCCAATTATTAGTGGAAAGATGAATCAATTACGCTCATTTAGTGCTACTCCTGGTTTGGGAGGTGGTCAACAGAACAAAGATTGTACGGGACCTGGAGAAATACTATAAATCTTGTATCCTAACTGCTCATACATGACACCCGATTCAGGGGCAGCTTGTATCAGGGCACTGGCTACATAATTTCAGCCGCAGATTGGGTGACAGGAGACTAGTAGCACCAGCTGTCCGTCCCCAGCAGCTTCTTCTCCGCCTGCTGCCCTGGAGTGATAGTGCTCTCCATAAACAGCACATGGAGAGCCCCGAGACCAATCCACGGGCAGCATGTATCAGCTGTCAGGTTCCCTTTAAAATAAAGATATCATCTGAAAATGAACCATTGTTTAAAGCAGTTTGTGTGTTTTGTATTACTTATTATGCTTTGCTTATATAGCGCCATCATATTCCATAGCTCTTTACAGACATTATCATCGCTATCCCCATTAGGGCTCACAATTTAGATTCCCTATCACTTTGGAGTGTGGGAGGAAACCGCAGAACCCGGAGGAAACCCACGCAAACACAGGGAGAACATACAATCTGTGTTTAGGTATAATTTTGCACATTGCATTTGTGCTTTTTTCCCTACCGCAGCAAAAACTTGTCAGTTTTACAGCATATCAATTCTTTAACATTTTTGCAGCATTTTTCACCCATTCAAATGAGGAGGGGAAAAAAAGTGCGTCAAAAATACATGCAAAAGTGAGCATATTTTTGCTGCCAATGACATCTGCAAGGAGTTTGCATGTGCTTCCCTCTGGGTAAGGCTAATTTCACACTAGCGTTTCACTGACCTGAGTTGGTCTGCGCACATCCGCCGCTAAGCTCCGCCCCCGGCCACGCCTCTTCCGGTCGCTCCGCCTATGGGCGCATGACGCTGCATGCGACCTGCGTACCCTATCTTTAGCATTGGGTACGCAGGCTGTGCGCAGGTATGCGTTTGCCAGTGCATGCGTCCTTTTGACGGTGCGCCAACCTGTGCCAAACGCACCGTCAAAAGGACGCATGCCTGCGCACCCAATGCTAAAGATAGGGTACCCAGGTCGCATGGAGTGTCATGCGCCCATAGGCGGAGCAGCCAGGAGGAGGCGCGGCCGGGGGCAGACCTTAGCGGCGGCTGTGCGCAGACCGACGCAGGTCCGTGAAACGCTAGTGTGAAACTAGCCTATCCTAGTTTCAATCTCACACTCCAAAGACACACTGATAGGGAATTTAGATTGTGAGCCCCAATGGGGACAGTGATGTCTGTAAAGCGCTGTGGAACAAGCTGGAGCTATATAAGCGAGTAAAGTAAACCATAAGTAATTTTCTGATACTACCTTCCCTTTAACAAACAGACTGAAATTGCAGTTTTCCTTACAGGGCACAGAAGAGCTGCTAATTCAAGAGACAGACCTGTCCATCAGATACATGGAGATCAGGAGAGCTCTGAAGTCTGTAAAGAAAGCTGCATTAACACCGACAAGTCACAAAAGGAGAAGATGGGCATTTCTAGATTAGCAAGTGCCACAAAATCCAACCCATTTGTTCCAATAAAGCCAAAGTGGACAACCCCTTTAATGCTTTATCTTTGCACAGGATCTAGAAACTGCGGAGAAATTAGCAACTTCCCCCTTAATGACAGAGTTGGGCATTTGTGCACAATACTGGTAGACCTGTGGCAGGAATAGACTGCTGAGAGGAGGGGAGGCACTCTGCTTGGGCACAGGAAAGGGTACTATGAATTTTCTACAAGAAAGGTTAAAAAAAGACAGACAAAATGGGGAAGCATTGCTAGTTTCCAAAAGAGAATACAAGTGGAGTGGAAATACGAACCTGGCTTTAAAAACAGGGCTGTCAAAGGAACAATTAAATGTAACACAGTAAGAAACACAGATTTGTTTTATTTTTGTATTTTTAAAGTTTTTGTTTTTTCTTGCATCGTCACCAAGCCACTGCTTGCAAGTTAAAGGCTTAATATACAAGATAGGTGAAAGCAGGAAGGTGAAATGAAAAGGCATAGACAAAATAATTGTAAAATAAAATAAATAAATAAATAAATAGGTAAATCAGAGGGATAAACTGAGTGCTGGGGATTACAGAGGAGAGGGGTGTAAAAGAAAAGACAGGAAAAATGGAGAAGTTAAAAGAAAAGATGGCACGGAGGGGTGATGGATGCACTGGGCAGACATTTGCGTCACTTACAGAGCCAGTCAAGAGCAAAGGCTGCTGGGAAAACATGGATCCAGCCAATACGCCTCCTGCTAACAGTACAGTCCCATCCCACCCACTATTCAGAATTAGAGCCAGCCGGAGGAAGGGAATCTGTTCAGCAGCAAGGCTGATGTGGAGCTTGGACTGTGAAAAGGGCAGAATGGTGGCACAGGCCCGGACATAATGACTTCTTGGTTATTGCTGGGGTGGCGAATACAATGGGGATGCATTGTGTGCCGTCATCATACATGGAGCCACTCCGTACAATAAATCTACTGTTATACAATATAGTGGCTGGATTTTCTAACAATACCGTACAGTAAAGGGGATGGGGAATTTTACTGGCTGCAGACCATGAAGGGCAGCTACTCAATAGTCACCGTGACCAGCAGATAAATGGCAGCTGTCTGGACATGTGTTTAGGCCAAGTGCAAGTGAACAGATGCCACCTCTATCTTGCACTCCTCACTCAATCCCCATCAGCTCTTGAGTGGGCGATAAGTTCGGCTTAGCGTGCTCTGTAGTAAGTACTAAATGCTCACTGTGGGATTCTCATGCATATTGCAGGGCTGAGAGACCCTGTTCAGCCCCTCAAAACCAAACCCTGCAGCTCACTACAAGTTGACACCACCAAGGCCGGACAGAGAGGAAGCAGTGATGTTAGGCTATGCCAAATGGCACCCAGCTTGGCGCAGATAACCTTCCTTACTGCCGGCTGGCTCACTACTTAATGTAAGCGCTGGTAAGAGCCTCTGGCAGTAGAAGGGTTAAAACCGGTCAAGTTGAGGCCAGTCGGTCTCAGAGTCCACAGATCCTGTCAGATGCACTCAGAAGTCAATTGATGACCTCCCATTCATTCCCTCCAGCTGAGCAGATACAATACCAATTCCTCTGGGAAGCTACCCAGGAAGGAACAGGGAATGCTCCATTGGCTTACGGCTTTATCAGAGAGTCCATTGTGATCACCAGCTTCTGCTATACACAATGCTAGTGAGGCATTCCCGTGAAGAGATCTGGACTCGTATACATACATATACTCAACTATCACCACCCTAAGATATCATCAGAGGGGACTGCAGAGATCACACACTATATACATATGGAAAATTTACACATGGGCAAAGAGGGCACTATAAATCATAAGGATAGGCATGGTCTCATTATTCTCTGGCTCTGAGAGCCCAAGGCTAGGATCTGTAGACTCCTGGAGCAGAAGAGCCATAGCCCAACCCTGCACTCTTCCTCACAGGTATTGCTGCAGAGGTTGGCTAACACTCCCACAAACACCCTCCCTGCATCAACACTATTGTGCGCCCCCTGCAGCTCAACACGTTGCAAATGCATATTACTGATGACATTGTACACAGATGTATCAATCCAATATATGACTGGAAACCATGTCTTTAAAGGGGTGTTCTCAACTTGACTTTTGAAGAGTACACCTCTCTCCAGGCTCTCGTACATCTGAACTGCTGCTGAGCAAGCGAGCTCGAGATGCAGATGTATCAGCTGTGTCTGCATGTTCAACATCGAAGCAAGCTGTTGGGATGTTGACAAAAAGCAGAGGTGATCAAATCTCCCACTGTAGCCGAAGGGGGAGATCCTCACAACAGCAACTGAAAACGCAGCAGAGAGCACCGGGAGCAGACTCATCTGATGTTCCCTACCGCCGATCAAGGGAGAGGAGATGGAGACACCTACGATGGAGGAGAGCAGTGGTGAAAACTTAAGACTGACTGCTCTCACTGCGGCTGACAGTGCTGCTCCTCTGGATTGTATGGAGATGTCCACTGCTAGAGAGCTGAAACGGATCTGGAGCTATGGCTTATGCATGCGCATTACCAGGATCCTGGCTATGATGTAACATAGCGCATGTTTGGCTACCCCCCCTCCCCCAGGCAACAAGCTGTACAAAGTGAAACAAAAACTAATATCAGGAGAATGGTGCAACCCTACTGTAGAAACTTCATGTAAAAGGGGTAATCTGATAGGCATCTATAAAGGGCTTTAAAAGGTATCTTAAAGCCCCCGTCACACTATCTTGTGACGCAACAGCGACCTAGCCAGCGATCTCGCTTAGTGTGACACGCAGCGACGACGCTGGGTATCGCTGATCGTCGTCGAATGTCGTGGACCATTTTTTCATCGTTGGTCTCCCGCTGGCCAGCGCACATCGCTGTGTGTGACAACGGGAGACCAACAATCAGCCAGCTCCCAGCGCGTACAGCAGAAGCTGGGAACTGGTATCTAGGGTACATATCGGGTAACTAAGCATCGCGCGGTGCCTAGTTACCCGATGTGTACATTGGATACCAGCTACCAGCGCGTACAGCAGAAGCTGGGAGATGGTATCTAGGGTATACATCGGGTAACTAAGTTCGGCGCAGTGCCTAGTTACCCGATGTGTACACTGGATACCAGCGTGCTCGCTGGTCGTGATCGCTGGTGAGTCTGCCCATGTAACAGCTCACCAGCGATCAGCTAACGATGTCTCAGAGATCCCATCCACATCGGATCGTTGGTGGGATCGCTGGGACATTGAAGAGTGTGACGGAGCCCTAAAAGTGAATAACAGTGGCTAGGGCTTAATTAAATTCCAGAGGCTTCTGCGTATCCTGCCACTTCCTATGTGTGTTTTTTACTTCACTTCCTGCTAGGTTTCGTTTGAGAGGAGTCTCAAATGGGACATCACAGGAGGCTGGGGCTGCACTCACTTCTCTGCAGTGTCCATCACCCCTCCTAGAACAGGATGTCATCAGGGGGCAGCGCTGTGGTCACTTACCAGACCTACTGTCACAACCGCCCCTTGATGACATCCTGGTTCAGTAGAGGTGACAGCATCTTGAGTTGCTGCCATCACAGTCACTGCAGTCGCTTTCCTTAAGATGAATTGTCATCTAGGGGCAGTGATGGAAGAAGTGAGTGACATCAGTGCCTCAATCTGATCATAGTTCATTTGACAGCGGAGATAGAATGCTGGAGCTGCAGTCACTTACCCTGCTTCTCTCACTGCCCTCAAATGGATTATCATCATGGAGTGTCACTGGTGTCAATCACGGCTTTTATCGCCGCCCCAACTGCACGAGGTGGTCACCTCTACGGAACCAGGATGCCATCAGTGTGCTGTGGTGACGGCAGCACTGCCCCTTGTTAAAGTCCTGTTCCAGGAGCGCTAACAAGCAGAGAAGTGAGTGCAACCCCAACTTTTTGTGACGTCCCATTTGAGATGCCACTCACAGGAAGAAGAGTAAAAATACACATATTTATCACGAATACTATACCAAGCTCGCAAACTAATTGCATTGCATTGGTTGGGTGCTCAGCCTCCGTCAATCAATGAAAAAATGATAACATAGTTGGTAAAGGGGGCATATAGAAAGAGGAAAGTAAAAAGTTAATTTGAAAATATATGGGCACCCTGGCTGAATATTCCAGGCCGACCGTCTGGTGCATTGATGAGTTTATGGCAGTTATTGATTCCAGGTTAGAATGTTAGAGTATCCTTGGTAATGGTCAAAGGGGTGGCTTTAGGTCAAAGTTCAGGGCCGACTTGTGAACGTCAGTCAATGCAGGATATATCGTATTTTTCAGACTATAAGACGTACAGGACCATAAGACGCACCCCAAATTTTGGGGAGGAAAATAGCAGAAAAAAGATTTTTATAAGATGGGGGTCCGTCTTATTGTCCGAATTTAAGGTATGTTACCTGAGGGCCGGCGGTGGTACAGCGGGGTCACAAGAGGCATGGTCCCTTTCTCAGGACGCCGGCGGCGGCAGAAGTGAGGCAATGCTGCAGTCTCAGGGTGCAATGCTGCGGGTCCAGTGTCGGCGATGAGGCATGGATCAGGGTCCCTTCCTCAGGATGCCAGCGGCAGAAATGTGTCCACGACGTGGCCCGGTGTCCATCTTGGTGGCCATTTTCCTGAAGCAGAGTGCCACCAAGATCTCAATCTGCGGACGAGTGGCTTCTGGTGGCCCATTGCTTCAGGAAGATTGCCGCAGGGAGATCGGTGACGCACTAGGCTCTGCTTGGCGTGGACACCGGTCGGCGGCGTGGACATCGGGCAGCAGCATGGACACATTTCTGCCGCCGGCATCATGAGGAAGGGACCCCACACCACCCATCGCCACTGACACTTCTGCCGCCGCCGTTTCCACTGCTACACCAGAGCCACAACCCCCTGGTAAGCCTGAGTTCGCACTATAAGATGCACCCCCATTTTCCTCCCAGTTTTTAAATTGGTTTAGATTTTTTATAATGAATAATAAGAGATTAAGATGTTTATAAACTGGATAGTGCTTAAATTTAATGGCCTATCCTGTAATTATAAACATGTTACTGTTAAATTGACTGGCCAGTAATATTGTTATATATTTTCTCTTAATAAAAAAGATCTGATAAAAAAATACTCATAGGGAATAGCAGGATAGGGAGAAGTGTGGGGAATTTAATAATAAAGCGTATTACAAAAGTGGTTAAGGCTTAAAGATAGGTATTTATAAAGGGCTTTAAAAAGTACCAGACCTCCCCATTAATTAAAAAGTTGCTTATTTTCACATATTGCACTCAACTATGACGACTTCATAATATGAGAATAACCCTTTAATGGTTGGTTGACAGTCAGGTATAGTTAAGAGAAAACAGTCAACTTAATCCAGTATTACAAGATCCAGTAGAGTATATACGGTACTTAATTTTTATAGGCAGTGATGTCATGTGTTAGTTATTTTGCTTCCAGTCTGTATCTGAGACATTAGCTGTACCGCCTAGAGTATATTTACTGCAAAAAAAAAATAAAAATCTCCGAGCTTCCTATTTATTGCAGAGGGTTGTGTATTGCTGTCAAAGCTGTCAAAACAATCCTATTTAGATAAAATTAACTGATTTTCGATGGAAGAAAATTTTGCAACAAACATGCTACATGAGAACCTTAAAGCAGTTGTCCAGACTCATATGACTTGCATTGATAACCCAAGATCGGTGGAGATGCAACACTCGCACAGATTAGACAATTGTCAGTTCCGGCAGCAGCCAGAAGAAATAAAAGTGAACGGATCCGGAACAGTACAACTCTGTACACTGCAGTTGCCATTGCAGAGACCTATTAAAGGGAATACGTTGTCAGGTTGTTGTTATGTAATCCGAAAGCAGCAACAGTTAGGGGCTGAGTGAGCAATTACAGTGATGCATCACTTACTGGGCTGCTTGGTGCAGTTTTGATACAATTATTGATTTCTCTACTGTAGATGTAGCAGTGGTCAGAATGCTAAGCTCTGTCTATCCCCGCCCACACCACTGACCGGGCAGTTTCCTGTGTACACTGTACAGTGCCAGCAAGCTGTCAATCAGTGGTGGGGGCGACGTTACACAGATTAGTTGGACTCGCTTGCACGTGACCTAGAGCGGCAGTGATAATCTCCTTCTGATAAAACACTGATTGTATTGAAACTAGATCACACAGCTTAGTAAATGACACACAATATGGAATCAGGCTCTCTGCCCCTACATTATGTTGCTGTCAGATTAAATAGCAAGAGCCTGCTAGGAGATGACCCGAGGTTCACACCAATGGACACTACACAGTATACAGAGCTGTGGTAT
>VIAB01014125.1:31126-48698 GCA_009801035.1 Oophaga pumilio
ATGACGCATACGCTGTGTCAAAGGTCGGGAAGGGGTTAATTTGATGAAGGCCTCCTATAGCCCTCTACTGCCAGCAGTGGCTATGACATCATAATTTGAAGGTCACGTGCTTCTAATCAGTGCAGGAGTAGGAGAAATCAGACACTGAGGTCTTCTTGCTCCTCTTTGTTGCAGTAAACCCGGGACATTTAAACTTTTCTAGTGTTTTCTAGTGATCACTTTACCTACTCAGTTCCCCTAGTGGAGGGTTTGTACTGAATGGTACTTTGATCTATATCTATTCTTGCGGCATTCTATTTGGCCATAGATCATTGATTTCTGATTTAATAATGTTTGTCCAGTGTTTCAGTTTTTACCATCAGTGTTTCATCAGTGATTTTCACATATGAAAAAAATGCATAAATAAACAAAATACAAAGTATCACCTATTCATTGCAATGTTTATCACCGACAGCACATGGATTGTACACTGTTGCCATCCGTGTGCCATCAGTGACTTTCAAGGACCCTAGATTTGTATGGGAAATTTTTATCCGTAATTCTGATTAAAAATGGGTATGATTGCATGATTTTTTTTTTGGACACACGTTCTTCAAAAAAAGACTTACATGTGACTAGCCCCGTAGGCTATAATGTATGTGAAAAATAGACGAGGGAAATGCCTTAGTATCAGAAGGGAGAACTTTCAAAGATTATTGAACAGTCATTCTAATATGAATTTTCAAAGTAAGTACGCTGGCCTCATCAGGTCTAAAATATTTATTTAATAATGTATTGCATTTGTATCATGGTAGTAACAGATTCACTTTAATACAGCAGTATATAGCTTGATTTTGCAATGACTGTCCAGTATGCATCACTGTTTCTCATGACCTACGGCTTAAACAGGTAATGTCTTTCATAGAGGAAGCGTCTGTGGAAATTATCTGATGCAATTACACTAATCCTCCTTACCTACTGGGGTTACTCAAGGAAAATAACTTAGAATCATTGCTTTATAGCGTTAATGTATAACTAACTATATTTCTATCTATGTACTGGTCACACAGACAGCATCAGACGCCCATGCTGAAGAGTATGACCTCCACCCGATGTCTGTGACTGCCATTATTCTGTACAGCAGTTTTATGTTCACATTTTATAGGACTGCAAATATAGTACTACAGTATATTTATAGCACTTTGGTTACTATATTTGTGCAGTGTATGATGCATATTTATCAACATTTGTATCAGGCGGTGTAGGAGTTCATTTTCTCAGGTAGCCGATTGAATACATGTGGCATAGGGTTTTATATCAAAACAGCATGTAGTGTACAGCTCCAAAACAAAACATCCTTCCTCCAGTATCAATGGATAAGTCATTTTTTTCAAGCAGAATGAAACAACATAAATGTATCAACCTCACCAACCTCAGTAGTCTCAGCAGCAGCTCACACTTGTATTAAATGTGTTCACCAAACAAAAACACTTCTCTGTTTGGCTCCAGCACACCCCTTTTTGCAGAGCAGACTAATCAGCAGCTTTGCCTTTCTTCTGTCTTAACAAACTCCAGACTGCTGAGCTAACCCAGCTGCTATTAATTGACCTATAAACCCCGAACTGGATCATAAGGTAGACTTTTCTCAGCCAAGTTCTGTTGGTTACTCAAACTCAGACCCAAAATCCAGTCACATTAAACCTCAGTAACCTAGAGTTGCCGGTACAGCTTATGTTACAAACACATATCTACCATCCAGAACCTTACCTCCTGCTTTCCTACAGGGGAAAAGGGACTTTAAACCAGCTCCCAAACTTACACATTAATACCCCCAATTCTTCCAGGAATATCCCTAATTTGGTTTCTAGCCTGGGATGGCCCAAATATGCCACCACTGTTTCTAAAAATTTGGGACAGTCCCTGCTAATTCAGGATGTTTGGTAAGTATCATGGTGGTGACTGCATATTTAAAGCAATATTATGTAGGAAAGTAGATGAAAGTGTACTTTGTCTACTGTATGGCAATGTTTTGAGGCACCATATGGTGCTTTTAATTAGGCAGGCACTGTATGGCATGGCCATTTATAAATGATATGTGGTTATGCACCATATGGAGAGTGCCCCCAACAGAAGATATACAGCCATTGTGCCTGTGCAGAAGGGAACCCATCACCAAGTTTCCCCAATTCCCTCTGCACAATGCAAAAAAATAACTTTTATAATCCCCCCATACAGTGTGGTCCAATGGGCGTCACTGGTCTTGCTTTGGCACCTCCTCTCTCATCGCAAGAGCCATCTTCTTACTTTCTTCATGTGGATGACGCATGCCACTTCGTCCACACAGTGTCCCCCAATCTTGCTCCTGTGCAGGTACACTTCATCTGCTCTGCTGAGGGCAAAGTATTGTAATGTGCAATTGCTGGCTTTACTACCAGGTCATCAAATCTCTTGGACCTCTCTAGGAGCATGCAGCTTACAGTACTGTGCCCTGCCCTTAGCAGGGCAGAATGAAGTATGTTTATGCAGGAGCGAGATTGGGGAAACAGTGTGGGTGACATAGTACCCATTTTCCAAATGAAGCAGGGCAAGAGGATGCCACTTGCGACCAGAGAGTGGGCACCAAAGTAAGACCAGCGATGCCTATCAGACCAGAATGCATCATATGTTGTATAATAAAAGTTATTTTTTGTACTATGGAGATGGGACTGGTGACTTACATACAGCTCACTAGAAGTTTTTATCCTCTTAATATATTGCAGTCATCATATTATATAGCACTGTGTACTTACAATTGCTCATTTTGCCTTTTTACCCAGAAAATTCTTCTCTTTTCCATTAGGTTTATGACATCACATTACTAAAAACAGACTGATGCCTTCTAAGCTCTGTGTAGAAACATAAAGTCTTTTTTGCCCTGCATGAGTCATCACTGGAAAAATCCCTGGCAGGGTGGAGAAGTGAGCAGTTTGGTCAAGAAGGGGATGACTCACTAAGGGAAAAGATATAGGAAAGATGTGTATCTTTGTACCGTGTTAGCCAGTAGATAGAAAGGTATCAACCACTGAGGACTCTCAAGTCTAAATATTTTTCTAAGGGAAAAGAAGCTTCCTGTTTCTACAGTGTTATATAATATGATGACTGTAATATACCGTATTAAGAGGACAAAAACTTTGATGGAAGTGCTTGTTTAACCCCTTTACCCCCGAAGGTGGTTTGCTTGTTAATGTGGTTATAACTCTGGAATGCTTCAACAGATCCCGGTGATTCTGAGACTGCTTTTTCGTGACATATTGTACTTCATGACAGTGGTAAAATCTCATCAATATGACTTGCGTTTATTTGTGGAAAAAAATGGAAATTTTGCAAAAATTTTGAAAATGTCACAATTTTCAAACTTTGAGTTTTCATGCCCTTAAACCACAGAGATACTGTATGTCATACAAAATAAATAATAAATAACATTTCCCACATGTCTACTTTACATCAGCAGAATTTTGGAACCCAAATTTTTTTTTTGTTAGGAAGTTATAAAGAAGTCACGGCGGTCTATACGATAGAAAATACCCAAAAGTGATACTAAAAACTGCACCTCTCAAGCTGCTCAAAACCACATTCAAGAAGTTTAGTAACCCTTCAGGGGCCTCACTGGAATTTTTGGAATGTTGAAAAAAAATGAACATTAAACTTTTTCCACAGAAAATTTATTTCAGATCCAAATTTTTTTATTTTGACAAGGGTAACAAGAGAAAATGGACCACAAAATTTGTTGTGTAATTTCTCCTGAGAATGCTGATATCCCATATGAGGGAGAAAAACCACTGGGCGCACGGCAGAGCTTGGAAGGGAAGGAGCGCCATTTGACTTTTTGAATGCAAAAATTGCTGGAACAATTGGTGGACGCCATGTCGCGTTTGTAGAGCCTCTGATGTGCCTAAATATTGAACCCTCAGGTGCTTCACAGAAGTTTATAACATTGAGCCTTGAAAATAATAAAACCACATTTTCCCCACAAAAATGTTATTTTAGCCCCAAATTTTGCATTTTCGTAAAGATACCAGGAGAAATTGCTCCATACAATTTGCAGTACAATTTCTCCTGAGTACACCGATACTCCATATGAGGGAGAAAACTACTGTTTGGGCGCAAGGCAGGGCTAGGAAGGGAAGGAGCGTCATTTGACTTTTTAAAGGTTATATTTCCTGGAATCATTAGCGGACATAATGTCACGTTTGGAGAGCCCCTGATGTGCCTAAACAGTGGAAACCTTCCACAAGGGACCACATTAAAGAAACTAGACCCCTCAAGGAATGTATTTAGATGTGTGGTGAGCCTCTTGAACCCTCAGGTGCTTCACAAAAGTTTATAACGTTGAGCCGTGAAAATAAAAAAAACACATTTTCCCGACAAAATGTTATTTTGGCCCCAAAATTTGCATTTTCATAAGGTTAACAGGAGACATTGCACCATACAATTTGTTGTGCAATTTCTTCTGAGTAAGCCGGGGAATACTAATTTTGAGGCACAGTGCAAAGCTCTGAAGGGAAGAGATGCTAATTAGGAGTTAAGAGTTTACTGGTATGGTTTGAGGGTGCCATGTCACATTGGCAGAGTCCCTGAGGTGTCAGAACAACAGAAATCCCCTATAAGTAAACTTACTTTACAAACTACACTCCCCAATGAATTAATCTAGGGGTGCAGTGATCATATTGACACCACATGTGCCTCACAGAATTTTATACCATTGAGTGGTGAAAAATAAGTTACATTTTTGTCACTAAAATGTTGCTTTAGCCCCAAGTTTTTAAAGTTTCAAAGGTCTCATAGGAATTTTTTTTTACAACAAACTGAGGTCTATTTTTCCATTTTTCAGGCACAGTGCAAGGCTCAGAAGGCAAGGAGCGCCACATTTTACTGTTATGGTTTGCAGGTGCCATGACTCACTGGGAGAGCCAATGAGGTGCCAGAACAGTAGAACCCCCATAAGTGACCCTGGATCGCCCACCAGGGCATTGCGGATACTCGGTACCGGGCCGCTTTTTAAAGGGGAAGTGTCACAGCAGCAGTGACTCGGTCCGTGGCCCTGGGTGTCCAATAAAAGATAGTAAAAAAAAGGGATAATAAAGTTTGTAATAAAGTGTTCATGACGCCACCAGCGGTATTCAGCAAGGGATAGCTATCGCTGCAGTTCAGTTCCTCTTGAGCCAATGGTAATGCAGCAGAGATGTTATCGCTCCCCACTGGTGGAGCGGGGCCCCATGGCAGATATGGCAGGCTGTGAGTGAAGGAGGACGTTGGGGTGCAGGGCTGAGGATTGGAGGAATAACTGACGAACAAACAGGTTGTTGTTCGTTTACCTTTTTCTGAGCAGTGCAGGTACAGTCCGGGGCTCAGGTTACAGATGGTTCTGGAGCCAATCAGCCTGGAAGCAATTTGAGAATTTCCTTAGTCAGGTGGGTTGTGAGGCCTCCTTTCTAGTGCTATTCTCTGAGGTACTTGCTGCTGTAAACTCTATTCAAGCCACTCTTTTTGTCTGAAGCTTAGGTAGAACTCCACTCGCATGACAGGCAGCTGGAGCCTGCTTCAGGGGTCGCTCCTATCTGGCGTCTCCGGCTCACACGTGCTGCTGTGTCGTTGAGTATCAGTTGGGGCCAGAGGATCTGCGATCATCTGCCTTCCAGATTCTGCTGCTGAGGCGGTGCCGGTCACTGGCGCTCAAGCCTGGGGTGAGTTCAGCTACAGCTCTGCTCCCAGGTCCTCTCCACACATCCTCTCTCAAGCTTGTTCAGGCTCTAACTACTCACTAACTTCCTCCTCCTGACCAGAGAGAGCAGTTTCCCTGAAGTCGGGTTTACAGCTCCCCTTGCTGACCTGGAGCAGGAGCTGTGTTATATGCTGGAACTAATTGGTAAGGGGATTCCTTCTTTGCTTCCAGGCATGACATCACTCCCCCCTGGAGGGAGGCAAGGCCATTGTGGCAACCAGACTCCTGGGGTGCCACAACCCCATTTTACAAACTACCTCGCAATGAAATCATCTCAGGGTGCAGTAATTATGTTGGCACAATGGGTGTGCCACAGAAGTTTATACCATTGGGTAGTAAAGAAAAAAATAATAACTACATTTTTACAACCAAAATTTTGTTTTAGCCCCAGATTTTACATTTTCACGCAAGAAATGGGTAAAAATTGCACCATAATTTGTCAGACAATTTCTACTGAATGTGGCAATACCCCATATGTGGCTTTACAGTACTACTTAGCCATACGGTGAGACTTGGGCGGAAAGGCGAGCTATTTGCCCCCTGGAGTGCACATTTTCCTAGAACAGTTTGCAGACTCCATATACAGAGCCCCTTATTGCTAGAAGAGCAGAATCCCCCCTCAAGTGACCCATTTTGGAAATTATACCCCTTGAGGAATTTATCTACAAGTGTAGTGCTGATTTTTACTCCATGGGTATTTTCCAGAAACAAGCAGCAATGAATGTTGCCGAGTAAAAATTGCAAACTACCTTGTCCAGTACACTGTAGTGACAAGTATGTTGCAGTCACCAGTACATTATGTCCAGCTGATGCTTCTGGAGACATGCACCCGTAAGTTAGGCAGGCTTTCATCGCTTCAGAAAAACCAAGTATGTGAACGTTATATGTGGTTTAGGTACAATGTGGGCATCAGAAAGGAGGGGGGCATTTGGATTTGTGAGCAGAGAATTTGTAACGTGGAAGCCCCCTATATTTTCATTAACAGATGACAGACCTGAGTGAAGAGTTCCTTTTTTTGTGGACTGAGTGGAAGCTTTTATTGGTAACATTTTACATAATGTTTGGGATCACATTTGTCCAACAGTCTATGCTGAACACTTACTTTGGGGTTTCCATCTAAATCTCTGAGTGACGCGTTTCAGATGAAACCCTGAGGGACTCATTCCCTATAATGAGGCAGCAGAGCTACTCTGGACTCCATCTTGCCTCTGTTCAGTGGTGTCCTTTTTTTGAGAAGTGCACAAAACTGTGGCCGACGGCACTTTTATGCAATCCTAAAAATACGGACACCGCCTGATCACAGGTCCTATGGTGTCCACAATGTCTCCATCTGCCTCATTATAGTGAATCTTCCATTGAGGGTTCTGTCTGAATCAAGTGATAAGATTTACACATAAACCCTGGTATAAACACTCAACGCAGAGCTCAGGATTTATGTGCGCAGAGCCTTACTGCGATCTTTGGGAGGCAGAATTTAAAAATCAATAGCAGGAGAAGAATTTTTTTTTTACTTTTTATGCCATTCCTCGTGCGGTATGTGATTACTTAAGGTAACTTTATTCTTCAGGCTGGTGCAATTACAGAGATATCAGATTTATATCGGGTTTTTATGTTTGGCTGCTGTCACACACTAAAAGACGCTTTTTATTGCAAAACCAAGTTTTTGCATCACCATATTTTTTCCATATTTTGGCACACAGAGTCATGTGAGGGCTTGTTTTTTGCAGGACGAGTTGACGTTTTTATTGGTACCATTTTCAGACACATGACATTTTTTGATCACTTTCTATTCTGATTTTTGGGAGGCAGAATGAACAAAAACTAACAACTCAGGAATTTTTTTGGGGGGTTGGGTTTATGTCATTCTGGGTGTTATAAAATTGATAAGGCAGTTATTTTTTGGTCAGTACAATTACAGCGATACCCCGTTTATATAGGTTTTTTTTAATGTTCTGGCTCTTTTACACAATAAAACCTATTTTATAGAAAAAATAATTATTTTTGCATTGCTTTATTCTAAGAGCTATAACTTTTTTATTTTTCTGCTAATGGAACTGTGTTGCGGCTTGTTTTTTGCGGAACAAGATGATGTTTTCAGCAGTACCATGTTTATTTACATCCTTCTTTTTGATCGCATTTTATTCTACTTTTTGTTCACCGGTATGATGATAAAGCATTTTTTTTTGCCTTGATTTTTATTTTGTTTTATGGTGTTCACTAAAGGGCTTAACTAGTGGGACAATTTTATAGATCAGGTTGTTCCGGAACCAGCGATACCAAATATGTGTACTTTTTTTGTTTATTTTTGTTTTTTCATGCAAATATTTATTTATTGGTACAATATCTCTTGATATTTTTATTGCATTTATTTTTTTATATTTTTACAATTAATTATGGGACTATAATTTTTTGCAGTCTGATCGCTTGAATAGCATGGAGATGCAGCAGCATCCCTATGCTATGCAAACTGTCAGCTCTGCACTGACAGAGTAATTTGCCAATCATGCTCGGAGCATGTGCTAGCAACTTTCCTAGCTCTGGTGACTCGGATGTCATCATAACGACATCGGGTCACGATAGCAACGATCGGGACCCCGTGTGACACCACGGGGTCTCCAATCCAAGGGCAGAGGGGCTGTCATCCTTCTGCCGGCTCCTGGAATACTGTGATCGCATTCAATCACAGCATTTAGGCGGTTAAAGTGCCAGGAGCGGTGTGCAACAGCTACTGGCACTTAGTGCCGGGTGTCAGCTGTCAAAATCAGCTGACACCCGACGTCAACCGCGTAAGCACAGCCTGTGTGCACGCACGATCGCGATGCAGTAATAATACGTCCTGCGTCAATAAGGCCCAGGGCACAAGGATGTATTATTACTGCAATTGTCAGAAAGGGGTTAAAGACAGTGGCAGCACTTGCCAAAACCTGTTGATAGGTTTCCTTTACCATGCTGCCTTTATCACCATATATCATGTGCTGGTACGTAGTCTATGTTAGTGTAGCCTTTATTCCTTTACTCAAGGGGCAACATGATACAGTAGCCCAGGAGGGGTGAGGGCACACCTCTACCTCCAGAGCAGCAAGCAGCTTCTGCGCAAACACAATACTGGATTGCAAGGAGCCCATATACTGCTCTTGCACAGGGGTCCTCTTTTGCCTGTGTCCGCCCCTGTTTTTACCCTGCAGTAGTCTCCAGGCTGAGTTGATTTGCAGTCTGTGTAAGTATACAGCCAGTATCAGTGTAGAGAATCTGTGTGGTCACAGAATACTGCCGGGTGGAAAAAATCCACAGTAATGTAATGTATCAGTTAGAAAGACATTTGCAGGTACACTGAAGCCATCTGCTGTGGCTGTTCCTTCACCATATGCCAGCTGCCGTAAATAGACTAAAATTAATGTGGTCTAAAATATCATCTGACCCAAAGCCCCAGATTAATAAAAAATATATTTATGGACATACATTTGGTAAATTATGGTAGGACAGACATTTACAAGTCACACTGTTATCTCTATAATATATCAATGCAGAATCTAAACTGATGTGTTTATAAATAATAGTAATAATATACAGTAGATATAAATATAATGTTGTTTTTTCGTTGGTCCACCACACTTAAGATTTTCTCCGGCTGACTGTTATTGAAGCGCTCTGTAGCCAACACTAGGGGGCGCACTACAGACAAATGTATACAGAGTCCGTTCAATTCATTAGAAACTGTATAAATCTGTACATATCTGGCTCCCTCTACATATGACTGCTTGCAGCCAAAATTATATCACCCATCACGTCAAAGAAATTGAGACTCCATATTAAGAAATAGAAATAGAAAATAATTTATGGTTTTAATGATCATCCTCAATTTGCCCAGAAAGCCCTGCCTCAAGATCTCTCATAAGCTCAATTTTAATACATTTGTCTAAGACTGACAATCTTGCCTTTAGAAGTCAATTTGCAGGATAATTGTGACGCTAGTCACAAGCCATGGACAGGCCGTGAGTCAGTGAAGTCAGGGGTCAATACCAAAAGAGTACGTAGTAAACCAAGGGGAAAATACGAAGTCGTAAGTCAGGTCACATGCCAGGGTCAGAATACCAGAAAATAGCAGATAAGCAAAGAGGCAATAACAAACGGGTAGTCTGAACACGGTCCAAAAGGTCAGCAGCAGCAGATCAGAACTTACAGCACAGGGTACAGGCGAACACACCAGGGAGCACAAGCTTAGAACAAGCTTCAAGCTTTTGACTAGCAGTGATCTGGGTCAGACAGCTCACCTAAATCGCAGGGCAATCACCAAGCACAGGGAGCACCTGTACAAATCTCTGCACCTATCAGTCTCAGATAGGTCAACTGAGCTGTCAATCAAAGCACCGACTGCTCAGCATGCCCCAGGATAGGATGACAGAGGTGTCCATCTCTAAGTCCCAGAAGCTCTGAGCAGAGGAATCGTGACAATAATTCTGCAAAATAAGGTGACGCTTGCTACGAGTCACATTATAAATTCTGTGAACCACAGCAGCAACAGATGTAACTATGAACAGACTGGGACTGAAATTCAGCCCTGGTATTTAAAATCACACAGGCCCATGCTGTCCTTGTCCTCGAGCACCAGATGTGGATACGGCTCTGGCAAAAATTATGAAACCACTGCACAGTTTCATAAAAATTAGCTTCTCTACATGTCTGACAGCCATTCCATTCCAGTGTCAGTTGAATTCCAACCAGAGTACACCTCATTCTACTTAATGTGCTTCTGATCAGGTGATCACCTGAACCAAATCTTATTTAATGAAGGAAAGTATAAAAAACCCTGCTGTGCTGTTCACCAGCCTCTTGCAATAGGACAAGCTGGATGGCAAAACAAGTGCTAGTAATATCCCAAAAGTAATAGGAATGAAAAAATAACTTTTAACCATGCCAAAGGAGTTGAAAAGAAAAGTCTTAAGTGAAGAAAAGATGGGCTTAATTCTGGCTTTACTAGCAGAGGGATACAGTGAGCGTCATGTTCCTTCCATCCTTAAAATTTCTAAGATGGCAGTCCATTACAACGAGGTCAAGCAGCAGACATTGGGGAGAACAAAGCTACAGACCGGCAGAGGGCGAAAACGACTCTCCAGAGACCGGGATGACTGTCATCTTATTTGAATGTCACTCAGCAACCACAGGATGACATCAAGTGACCTACAGAAGGAGTGGCAAATGGCAGCTGGGGTTAAGTGCACGGCAAGAACAGTTCGTAATAGGCTCCTAGAGGATGTAATGTAATGTAATGCAAGTAATGTAAAGCTAGAAGAAAGCCTTTTATCAATGGGGAAAGGAAAGTCATGCTGTAGTTTGCCAAAGACCATAAGGATTGGACCATAGTAGACTGGGGTAGGGTAATCTTCTCTGATGAGTCTAATCTTCAGCTTTGTCCAACACCTGGTCGTCTAATGGTTAGACTGAGACTTGGAGAGGCGTACAAGCCACAGTGTCTTCAACCCACTGAGAAATTTGGTGGAGGATCAGTGATGATCTGGGGATGCTTCAGCAAGGCTGGAATTGGGCAGGTTAATATTTGTGAAGGAAGTATGAATCAAGCCGCATACAAGGTTATCCTGGAAAAACAGTTGATTCCTTTTGCTCAGGCAATGTTCCCCAACTCTGAGGACTGTTTTTTCTGGCAGGACAATGCGCCATGCCACACAGCTAGGTCAATCAATATGTGGATGAAGGACCACCACATCAAATCCCTGTCATTGCCAGCCCAATCTCCAGACCTGAACCCCATTGAAAACCTCTGGAATGTAATGAAGAGGAAGATGAATAGTCACAAGCCATCAAACAAAGAACTGCTTAAATTTTTGCACCAAGAGTAGAATAAGGTCACCCAAAAGCAGTGTGAAAGACTGGTGGAAAGCATGCCAAGACGCATGAAAGCTGTGAATAAAAATGATGGTTATTCCACAAAATATTGATTTCTGAACTCTTCCTGAGTTAAAACATTAGTATTATTGTTTCTAAATGATTATGAACTTATTTTCTTAGCATTATTTGAGGTCTGCAAACACTGCATTTATTTGTTATTTTGACAAATGGAAATTGCATGGAAATTCGTAGACATGTTGTCAGTAGTTTATAGAATAAAAGAGCAATTTACAGTTTACTCAAAAGTATACCTATAAAGAGAAAAATCAGACAAGCTGAAAATTTAGCAGTGGTCTCTTAATTTTTGCCAGAGCTGTACATTACTAATATTAACCTACCTGGAGGAAATCAAGATTTACTAAAATACCATATATTTCTAATAATATCAATAATACCGCTATATAGCATGGAATAATTATAATATCAAAATAATAACATTGCAATATTACAGACAAATACCAACAAACCATAACCAAATATTACCAGTATATATAAAATTGATGATACCACCATACTGATCGGTAAAGGGGTTGAGGCTAAAGTCTATGTAACTTCAGACTACTGAATACTCACAGCGCACACTGTGAGGATTCTCCGGTGCCGGTATTAGGAGTGGGCTATCATGTCACCACAAGAATGTAATTTTCACACTTTCAGCCACATTCCCACTAATTGTACTCAGCTTTGCTAATTTCACTTGTATTGAACGAGGCAATGCATGTCTAATTAGTAGGTGACCGCATGTATGCAAATCACATACTTGCTGTAACATGATCAGGGGCGTAACTACAGTAGATGCAAGGGTTGCATAAAACACCAATGCTATTTAAAACTTGCAATAATCAACTGCAGCCGTACTCCCCCTTCATGTTCAATCCGTGCGTAGGCGGAAACAGTGATGCTGGCACTGATTGGGTGCTGGGGTCATGTGTCACAACACCGCATGAGAACCCCAGAGAGCGCAAGTGCCAAAACCATGGGTACAGAGCCGGAACGAGTAGCGAGGTTTTTTTATTTTTCCAGGGTCAAACATTTAGTTCAAGTAGTGGACAACCCCTTTTAAATGTGAGAGTTATTTATGAAGTTCAAAGTAGGGACAGCAGAGTGTATTCAGTGATATAGCAGAACTGAGTTTCTCACAAAGTTCATTGCAGAACTTACTGTGATATGGCAGAGTACCCAGCAATGTAGCAGGGCTAAGTTTGTCACAGTGATTAAGACAGAATAGCCAGTAGTACAACAGAGTAGGGTACCCAGTGATGCAGCAGGGCTGGGTTTGTCCCAGAGTCCATACTAGAATGGCCACCACTATAGCAGAGTACCTGGAAATGTAGCTGAGTGTTATGAATGTGCTAAAAATGGTTTCTGAGCAGAGGCTCCCTCTGGTGGTTACTGACAGTACTGAACCTTTCAGCGAGGAATGGCAATCTGGGATCACGGACTGGTCTGATATAAGGGAGGTTCCCTCCCATGATGGTTGCCGGTGACCAATTGTTCTTGTCTCAATTGTGGTTCCTGGTTCATTTGGAAGCTTGCTGAGTCTTGCCTGCATCTTCTGCTATCAGATAAGATATTTCCTGGTTTTATTTTTGTGCTTGCTTTTTGCATTGTTCCCTGCACTTCTGTGGAGGTCAGCCAGGTCCCCTCCGGGGGGCTTGTGCTCCTCTCAGTTTGTCTGGAGCCACTGTTGTTTGTTCATTTGCTTTTTCCTGTTTTTTCAGTGGCTGCGGCTTAGTTTTGTTACACCAGAGAACTGATTTAGGTGGTAGAGCTCATGTGATCTCAGGTGTTTTTGCAATCAGTAGAGTTGGTATTTTTTAGGTTTTTTTTGGATTGCAGTGAGTATCCTTTCCTGTACTTTTCTGTCTAGACAGATTGGGCCTCAGCGTTTGCTCATTCTATTTTCTGTCTGTGTCCGTGTTTCTTCTTGTCTAACCGCCATTACATGTTTGGGGGCTTCCTATTTTCTTTGGGGATCTGCTCCGGGGCAGATAGCTTTCATCTTTCTGCCTTTAGGTGTAGTTATCTCTCAGGCTGTGACGAGGCATCTAGGAATCAACGTAGGAACGCTCCACGGCTACCTCTAGTTGTGTGGTTAGTTCAGGTTACTGCAATCCAATAGGTTCCAGCCTCTCTGGTGTATTGCCGTTTTTGCTTACTCTCCTCAGCTACCAAAACATAACAGCTGAGTTTGTCACGAGGTACCACATCTTAAGTGGTTCATCGTAGCAGAATGGATGCTGACTACCCGAATACTCACTCAATGAACTGCCTCCTGAGCCAGCCTGTTGGGTGTAGGACATGATTTGAGAGGTTTACACCAGTTTGCATGGCAAAACAACATGGAAAGGAACAGAGTCTGTGGCAGGGTGAGAATGCAACTAGGAGAGGTGAGTAACACACTTTCTGCAGAAAATTCATGCAGTTCATAAAGAATCACACCGAGTCTCTAATTCTGTAAAAGTGAGGAAGGTAAACACTGTAAGAGAAATGTATATGTCCCAAATTACAACGTATGTTTCCTGTATAACATGTATCCCACTGGTCCGCTCCATATGCAACGTGCGGAGCATATACTGATTAGCAATGAAGACTGGTCAATACAACAGGCCCATCAAATCATTTACAGATGATTAGGCCAGGCAAGGAATACAGTACACTAATCAACATTTCTCTGGGTTTATACCGGAGTCTGAATCATTGCAATTGGCCAAGCCGTATTATTGATCAGATGAAGCTGACCTTGCTAGCCAAGATCTGAAGCAAAACAAGCTGCTTTGTGATCATTTTCCAGGGTCCATATAAACACACTGTCCCATTATTTTTATGCATGAATTGGATCTGTTTCGTTTTGCTATTCCTATGTGTCTGCTCTTCTTCTGCTACATTTTACTATAAAACACCCCTGATGCACGTACATCTATTGTGCACAATATACTGGAGCTATTCGGATTTTCTGCAGCCACAGCAAAAGTCTTCACCTGGCTGATCCTAGGCAGACGCTTTTCACAAATAACATGCTTCTCTCCGTTATTTTCGGGAATGAGACAAATAAATATTTGTAACAATAGGCTAATATAACTAAAGCCTTACAAGTTCGCCAAAAGTGCTGGATTGTATTATTATCATCATTACGTGCAAAGAAAAAAAAAAAAGGCTCTTGAGAGGCGAGATGCTACAGCGTCCTCTAAACAAGCAGAGACTGAGCGGGGCTGCAATGTGGCTCAAAAGCCCATTAGAGCAGCAAGCGGAGCTGTATGAATACATTTCACATAATAAATGTGTCCAAACACTCCGCCAGCAGATTCAGTGTGAAGTGCTCTTACATTATTCCAGGGGGTGAAGCTAAAGCTGTAGAGAAACAAATAGTTAATAAAGCATTTCACCAGAGAATTAAACATAAGAGTATTGAGAAGGTTTAATTACTACTTTATTACTCGTAAAATATTATTTTGCATTCACAGTCATGATTGCTGTCCTTCAGCAAGACACAAGGGTGCTTTTACATTTGCATATATTGTGACAAAATACCGAATATCTACGCTAAAAATTAACACCTTCATTTATAACATTAGAAAATTTCCAGGTAAAAAAATTAGTAAAGCCTTTAACTCCTTTAAAGGGAATCTGTCACCCTAAATGGGCGGGATATTTAAATGATGGCAGTCAGGTCAGATGGGCGATGTTTTGGGTACTTGCCTTAACATGTTGTTCGCCGCTGTCTCCACTATTTCTGGGAATTGTAGTCGTTGCCCTCCATATAACGCACCTGCGCATTGCAATCTGCGGGCAAAGCATACTGCACGTGAGCAATTCAAGATTGCAATGCGCAGGCGCGTTATATGGAGGGCAACGACTACAATTCCCAGAAATAATGGAGACAGCGGCGAACAACATGTTAAGGCATGTACCCAAAACACCGCCCATCTGACCTGACTGCCATCATTTAAATATCCCGCCAATTTAGGGTGACAGATTCCCTTTAAGACCTTCATGTCCACATCTCCCAGTCACGACTCGTCTTGTGACGATGATCGTCGCAGCCCTAAAAATAACAAGGTCACATACATTGTATACATACAGGTGTCTCCCCCGCACTGCACCCTTACTACAGATATGTACTTCACCAGTAATATACTATCAGCCACGCACCAATCAAAATGTAAAGTGATAAGCAGCACTGTTCCCTCCATTAACTGTAATCTATGCCACCCAATAAATATAAATTATTCATTCTCTGTGACTCGTCAACTAAAAATAAGTAAGGTTTTACAGTACAAGCAAAGTGAATGAGATCCCTGAACTCTCATGCACACGTTGCTTATTATTTCCTTGCAGATTTGCAGCACATTAAAATCTGCATAATGTCAATTCTTGCAGCGTATTTCACCCATACTAACAAGTGGGGGGAAATACATAGCAAAAGCATGGCAAAAATGTGGAAAAAAATAAACGTATATAACGCAGCTTTCTTCCTGGCAACACATTAGGTCATGTAGCAGATTCTTCTCCTGCAAATCCTGAAGGTGTGCACATAGCCTTAGTCCCTGTCCTGTGTCTCTCCATTCATTATACATCCTTGATAGTATCATAATGAATTTGAGGGAGTGGGAGAAGACATTATTAGGTACTGAGCATTCTCCCCACCTCCCAATTCATTACAAGTCCCTTACAGCGTCTTCTCCCACCTTTCAATTCATTATAAAGAGTCCTATGCACCTTACCACTCCTCTCTAGAATAAATTTTAAGTCCCTAATAGTGTCATAATGATTTGTGAGATGGAGGAGAACGCTATCAGGGACTTAGCACCCTCCTCCACCATCTAATTCATTTTACATCCATATCTAACGTCCTCCTCCCCCTCCCCCTGTTCATAAGTCCATCATAAGTTCCCTTTACTTCCATCCCAATTCTCCACCCCCTCATTGTCCTCTCCACCACCCCCTTCATTGTCATCTCCCCACATCCATCATTGTCCTCTCACTACATCTATCATTGTCCTCTTCCCCACCCCTATCAATGTCCTATTCCCCACCCCACTCATTGTCCTCTCCACCAGCCCCATCATTCTTCTCCCCTACCACAATTCAGTGTCCTCTCCGCCACCCTATCATTGTTTTCCTCCACCCTCATCATTGTTCATCCCCACCACACCTGTCCTATCCCCACCACACCTTAGTGTCCTCTCCCCACCAGACCTCTTCTTTTTTCTTTTTTCCTCTTCTTCCTCTTAAATAATAAAAAAAACTATATATGTTTGGTATCAGTGTACTCGTACGGACCTGGAGAATCATATTGCCAGGTCAATTTTACTATATAATGAACAAGGTAAATAAAAAATTTTAAAACATTGTGGAATTGCACTTTTTTGCAATATTACCAAATTTGGATTTTTTTCCTGCTTTCAAGTACACTATATGGTAGAATAAATGGTGCCATTCAAAAGTTCAACTCGTTCCGCAAAAAACAAGCACTCATACGGTTATGTGAACAGAAAAATAAAAAATGTATGGCTCTTGGATGAAAAAACATAAAATTGATATGTCATGAAAGGGTTAATGAGTTTCTCCTCTGACTAAGGACCTTGATGGTGGTTGTACCTTGTACTATGTATAGTACATTATCTATTTGGTTTTCCTGAAATGTAGTCTTTTGCAGGATTCGAAGTCGCACCCTTCTTGCATGATAGGTAGAAACTTTAGCTGTGTTGACAGGATCACGTTGCCTCGGAAACGTGATTTTATCTGACTGCATCTCAAAATGATGTTCTTCCTTACAGGCACATTGTACGGATGCATAGAGCATAGATCTCTACATACCAGTACACTTCTTTGTGCTAAGTAAATAACTAATAATAATTTTATAGAAATATATAAAACATTACATACTATAGATAGATAGATAGATAGATAGATAGATAGATAGAT
>VIAB01014125.1:49207-67773 GCA_009801035.1 Oophaga pumilio
TATACATTTAATACATTATCTGAGAAGCTAAGTTCAATAATCCTCAAGCAAAAGCAGAACATGTTCATATCATTTAATCAGCCAAAGTCCAAGCCGAAAGCCTGAGATGAGCTTATTCTGCTCTAAATATCCAGGAATCCATGTGCCCGTATTACTGAAAATAATGAATGTCCACAGCTTTCTAGTATTATGATGGTTTATTCCCATTAAGTTGTCTGTAAATCATAATTGTATAACTGGCAGATCCTGATGTTCGACTGTGCCTATTTTACAGAGAAGTAGCGACAATAAATCATTGGTCACTTTTTTCACATTTTTCTGTTCAATGTTTTATCCTTACACATAAAAGTTAACCAAATTTTCGCAGCAGAGCAAACAGTCAAAAAATAGGAATAGGAGATCATAAGGGTATATGAAGGTATGTATGTATTTTGGGCATAATGTGGTTTGCAGTGCATGTGAGACACAATGTAGCTGGCACTTTGCACATTGCCTGTCATTTTGAAGTGGAAATATGAATGAAACACGTCCACTTCCACTTCACAAAGAGGTTCTGCATCAGCTGAGCTTTTAATAATAAGTAATAACACTGTATCTTCTGTTTCATACTATTAAAATATCAGATGCTACATTAACCACTTTCCGACATCGGGCGTAATAATATGCCAATGTCGGACACCCTCCCTTTGTTATTGGCTCCGGCGCTGAGCCCACATCTTTTCCGGCATATCTCAGCTGTTAACTAGTTAAATGCCGCTGTCAAACTCTGACAGCGGCATTTAACACACTCTTCCGTCAAGCGCGTCGGAAATTCCGCCCATCGGTGACCCCTGACATGACCACGGGTCGCCGACGGGTTGGCATGACAACCAGATGTCTCCAGCAGACCTCTATGGTTGTCACTGCCGGATTGCTATGTGCGCCGTACAGTAGTTGGCGCTCATACCAAGTCAGCAATTCTGCTACATACAGGCGATCTGATCATCACTTGTGTGTAGCACAGGCGATCGGATTATGGCAGTTTCTAGTCTCACATAGAGACTATTGAAGCATGCCAAAAGTAAAAAAAAATAAAAAAAAAAAAAAGTTCAAATTACCCCCCTTTTGCCCAATTCAAAATAAAACAATAAAAAAAACCAAATATACACATATTTGGTATCGCCGAGTTCAGAATCATCTGATCTATCAATATAAAAAAGATGAACCCAATTGCTCAGCAGCGTAACGAGAAAAAAAGTAAAAATACCAGAATTACTTTTTTTTGGTTGCCACAACATTGCATTAAATTGCAATAACAGGCGATCAAAAGATCGTATCTGCACCAAAATGGTATCATTAAAAATGTCAGCTCTACACGCAAAAAATAAGCCCTCACCCATTCTGAGATCATGAAAAATGGAGACGCTACGGGTATCGGAAAATGGAGCAATTTTTTTTTTGCCAACAAATTCTGGAATTTTTTTTCACCAATTAGATAAAAAACAACCGATACATGTTTGGTATCTATGAACGCGAAATAACCTGGAGAATCATAATGGCAGGTCAGTTTTAGCATTTAATGAACATACTTAAAAAAAAACAAAGCAAAAAACAATTGTGGAATTGCACTTTTTTTGTAATTTCACTGCACTTGGAATTTTTTTCCCATTTTCCAGTACACAATATGTTAAAACCAATGGTGTCATTCAAAAGTACAAGTTGTCTCACAAAAGACAAGCCCTCACAAGGCCATATTGACTGAAAACTAAAAAAAAAATGTCTCTGGGAAGAAGGGGAGCAAAAAGTGAAAACGCAAAAACGAAAATACCTCGGGTCACGAAGGGGTTAAATCACATTACATAAAGATTATTATATGTCCTCATCTTGGTATATATATGTTCCCTGTTCTGCCACTGTTTTTTAACGCATACAAAATAAACAATTCTACTGACCTTCCTCAGCTCCCACGACGTGTGGCGTCCTCTTCTGTAACCTGCTGTGACCTGCTGTAACCTTCTGCAACTCTGTTGACAAGTGTCCTAGGACCAGGAGCTCCTTCCCTGTCCCTAATGCTAATGGTGCTCTAACTTGCCCTGTTCCCCGGATTACTTCTGATGGTGAAGATGCTGGGGCCACATACCTTGCCTTAGCTCCTGAATCCGCCACCAGTCTGTACCCTTCACCCACCCAGGAAAGAGGGGAGTAGTAGTGTACCATAATACACCAACCAGACTAGCAAGGTAATATGAACACGGGTAACAAAAAATACCAAGAGAATTATCACACACTTTAAACCTAGTAACAGTCACAGATAAATCCGCCAAATGCCTTCTCCAATAATAACCACCAACAACCTCCAGCCATGCAGCAAAAGCTAACTCTGACAATAAGTGCTAGCCAGGGCCAAGTTTATATAGGAGATGGGAGTGGCTTACAATGTATAGCTGAGAGCCTTGACACAGGAAAGCTTCCAGGAGCTCTCAACTGAGCAGATTAACCCCTGCACTGTTTAAAGAAACTTACACTGTTTAACATGAAGGTGAAGTGCTTATAAACACTGCAGTAGTAGGAGAAATCAGACACTTTGGTCTTCTGGCTCCACTCTGTCGCAGTAAACCCGTGATACCAGCGCAGCCACTAGTGACGGACGGTGCATGATGTCACTGCCATGTGTAGCCAGTGACTTGAACACTGACGGCAGCAGCTTGTATTGCAGTGCAGGACCCGGCAGGTCTCAGCGTTGCAATGAATTTCAGATGATTGTGTATCCTTGGACGCACATCCAGCTGAAATATGCACTGGAGTTGGTGGGCCCCCTTCTCGCACGCATCCGGTCGTGGTCACACCCTTTGAGACTGTGATCATTATGCCCGTGCCCCTTAGTTAAAAGATAATGAAAAGCTCTTCAGTAGTGCGTAAGAAACTAGAGACATGAAATGGTGAAATGGACAACTTGTAATACTAATTACAGTTTGAAAGAAAAGAGAAAATGTGTTTTGATATTTTAGTTGAAAAGTGGACTACTTCGACAATGACATTCTGCGGTAATAACAAGGCAGAGTGGTTATTAAATAAATTGCTGTGCATGATCCATAAATAAAATTACCTATGTATATCATTGCCGAACAAATATGAAAAGTAAAGAGTAAACAATCTGCACACACAATACAGGCACAAAATAGTACAATACAAGTGAAAAGGAGACTATTATACAAATATAAAAATGGATTAGGATAAGGCAGGGAATTACTGTATTTAACAGTGTAACATAATATCCTTATGTAAGTTGACTCCACTGGGAACACTGGGATAATTCACTGAAAAATCTACCAGGTTTCTCTGTTTTTTAATACATGTTCCCTATTTCACCCTCTTTTATGGTCATATATTCGATCTATAACACAGAAAAATATATATGAGCACTGCTGTCATGATGTAAAATAAAATCTTCAGATGCCTGTGACATGTTTTTGTTAGTGGCTCTGATGTCACTCTAGTGTTCTCTGATGCGGACTTTAACCCCTGCCTTTACCCCTGAGGGTGGTTTGCACGTTAATGACCGGGCCAATTTTTACAATTCTGACCACTGTCCCTTTATGAGGTTATAACTCTAGAACGCTTCAACGGATCTTGGCTATTCTGAGAATGTTTTCTCATGACATATTGTGCCTCATGATAGTGGTAAAATTTCTTCAATTTAACTTGCATTTATTTATGAAAAAAATGGAAATATGGCAAAAAAAATTAAAATTTTGCAATTTTCAAGCTTTGAACTTTTATGCCCTTAGAACAGAGAAATATGTCACACAAAATAATTAATAGATAACATTTCCCACATGTCTACTTTTCTTCAGCACAATTTTTGAAACAAAATTTTTCTTGTTAGAAAGTTATAAGGGTTAAAAGTTGACCAGCGATTTCTCATTTTTACAACAAAATTTACAAAACCATTTTTTTTAGGGACCACCTCAGATTTGAAGTCACTTTGAGGGGTCTATATGGCAGAAAATACCCCAAAGTGACACCATTCTAAAAACTAAACCCCTCAAGGTACTGAAAATCACATTGAAGAAGTTTATTAACCCTTCAGGTGCTTCACAGGAATTTTTGGAATGTAGAAGGAAAAAATGAACATTTAACTTTTTAGTCGCAAAAATTATCTTTTACAAACAATTTTTTTATTTTTAAAAGGGTACAAGGAGAAAATGGACAGATAAAGTTGTTGTGCAATTTCTCCTGAGTACGCTGATACCCCATATGTGGGGGGGGGAAACCACTGTTTGGGCACACGGCAGAGCTTGGAAGGGAAGGAGCGCCATTTGACATTTTCATTCCAAAATACTGGAATTGAGATCGGATGCCATGTCGTGTTTAGAGAGACTCTGATGTGCCTAAACAGTGGAAACCCCCCAATTCTAACTCCAACCCTAACCCCAACACACCATTAACCCTAACCCTAACCCTAATCTCAACCATAATTCTAATCCCAACCCTAACCCTAATCCAAACCCTAACCCTAATCCAAACCCTAACCCTAATCCAAACCATAACCCTAACTTTAGCCACAACCCTTACTGTTATGAATGTGCTAGAGATGGTTTCTGAGCAGAGGCTCCCTCTGGTGGTTACAGACAGTACTGAACCTTTCAGCGAGGAATGGCAATCTGGGTTCACTGACTGGTCTGATATAAGGGAGGTTCTCTCCCATGATGGTTGCCGGTGATCAATTGTTCTTGTCTCAATTGTGGTTCCTGGTTCATTTGGAGGTTTGCTGAGTCTTGCCTGCATCTTCTGCTATCAGATAAGATATTTTCTGCTTTTGTTTTTGTGCTTGCTTTTTGCATTGTTCCCTGCACTTCTGTGGAGGTCAGCCAGGTCCCCTCCGGGGGGCTTGTGCTCCTCTCAGTTTATCTGAAGCCACTGTTATTTGTTCATTTTCTTTTTCCTGTTTTTTCAGTGGCTGCGGCTTGGTTTTGTTCACACTGAGATCTGATTTAGTGGGTGGCGAGATCGTGTGATCTCAGTATTTTTGTAATCAGAATTGTTGGATTTTTGTAGGGTTTTCTGGGTTGCAGAAAGTAATCTCTCCTGTCCTATCCTATTTGGTCAGATTGTGGCCCCAGCGTTTGCTCATTCTATTTTCTGTCTGTGTTCGTGCTTTCTTCTTGTCTAACCGCCATTACATGTTTGGGGGCTTCCTATTTTCTTTGGGGATCTGCTCTGGTCAGATAGCTTTCATCTTTCTGCCTTTAGGTGTAGTTATCTCTCAGGCTGTGACGAAGTGTCTAGGATCAACGTAGGAACGCTCCACAGCTACCTCTAGTTGTGTGGTCAGTTTAGGAATCTGCAACCCATTAGTTATCAACATGTCAGGTGTTCGGCTGCCCGGCTGTTGTTCCTGTCCTCCTCAGCTACCTAACATAACAGGATCACCGGCCAAACTGAAAATTATATGGTACTCACAGAAGGGAAAAATAGTGTGGAAAGAAAATGAACAAATAACAGTGGCTTCAGATAAACTGAGAGGAGCACAAGCCCCCCGGAGGGGACCTGGCTGACCTCCACAGAAGTGCAGGGAACAATGCAAAAAGCAAGAACAAAAACAAAAGCAGAAAATATCTTATCAGATGGCAGAAGATGCAGGCAAGACTCAGCAAACTTTCAAATGAACCAGGAACCACAATTGAGACAAGAACAATTGATCACCGGCAACCATCATGGGAGGGAACCTCCCTTATATCAGACCAGTCAGTGAACCCAGATTGCCATTCCTCGCTGAAAGGTTCAGTACTGTCTGTAACCACCAGAGGGAGCCTCTGCTCAGAAACCATCTCTAGCACATTCATAAAACCTTACCCCTAACCCTAACTTTAACCTCAACCCTAACCCTATCTTTAGCCCTAACCCTAACTTTAGCCCAAACCCTCACCCTAACTTTATCCCTAACCCTAACTTTAGCCCCAACCCTAACCCTAATGGGAAAATGGAAATAAATACACTTTTTTATTTTATTTTTTTTCCCTAACTGAGGGGGTGATAAAGGCGGGTTTTAGTTACTGTTTATAGTGTTTTTTTATAGCGAGTTTTTATGTTTGGCAGCTGTCACACATAGACGCTTTTCATTGCAAAAAATAGTTTTTGCATCACCTTGCGTCCAGCTCTCGGTTCCATCCGGATTCCTTCTGAGCTGCTGGGGACTGCTTTCTGGCGATTTCAAATAAAGGGAGACAGAGTCCAGTTCCAACTTAACAAAAACGAGTTTACTTGGTTCCATTCTCAACACGTCCAGTTCAGTCACAGTTGCATCACAGGGATCATCACAGAGTACATTCCTTCTTGCCCTGTGCTTTCCCTCACTTCTTCCAGAATGTCCCAGGGTCGTACCAGATCATCCGGTACCACAGCATTCCTTTTGGCCAGCCTAACTACCTTCATGAGTTCCCCTGTCTGTTTCGCCCCAGACAAAAGGGCATCATCCCATGTAGTTAGCTGCCACATACTGGAGTTTCCCTGCATTCTCACATTTGTGACCTTTTGCCCTCAGGCCCTGGACAACTGGGCTCAGTGCTTCAACGTTGCGCGGTCCACCTGCCCTGTCCAGGCTCTCAGGCCCTATTGAACTAACTACAGGAAATCTTCCTGGCTTACCCACAGCTGGCCCCTCCTAAGTTAACTATCCTATCTTAGATGTGCTAAAATACCCCCCTCTAGTGTGCTAACCAAAGTACTGCAATTTCCATATCTACACAACATACATATACCAGCATTCAGGTACATACAGTGTGGAAAATTTACATCTGTCGACGTTTAACCGGGACGTGTGCGAGGCTTAAACCAGTCTTTGTAACCCCTTACAAGTGGACTCCCTGCTGCTGCTTGTTATTCGGTACTTTACCTCTCCACATCCAGCTGCCTTCTGTCCTCTGTGTGCTCCTTGATCCTGACTGGGGATACCTATTGTTTGGACTACTAGTGTGGAGCTGCTCGCCTCTGGAACTGCTGTGGTCAGTAAAAGTTCTGACTTCATTATCTCCTCTTGGACTGTGTCTGCTGGGCTGCGGTGCTGGACTTTAGTGGGATTTTTCAGCCCTAAAATGTTCTTTAGCGACCTTCTCCTGTTAAGGCTCCACTTGTGTATTTCTGGACTTCCACGTTTAAGTACTGTGTGTATTTTCACAAATATTATTAATGGACTTCCACGTTTAAGTGCCGTGTGCATTTCTGCATCAAATTTTTGCTGGACTGGTTCTTATTAGCGGTTGTGCCCTTCTAATCAGTTTCCTTTACCCAACTATATTGTGCTGTGCCCTTCGTTACAATTGCAGGAAGATCTCTGTTAGTTTTGTTACACTTCTACTTGATTGCCTTCAGCTTTGGTCTCAGATTGGTTATATCCCACGCAATCAGATTCCATAGTACCCACTTAATTGTTACAGCCATACTGTTTGCCTATGCATTGAATGCAAGGCCTACCCTGCCCCAACGTTACACACACTCCAGTAACCCTTTGAACCAACGTATTGGATGGCCACATGAAATCAAAGTTCCCATTATTCTTTATTTGGTACTGGCATACCGTTTGCCTATGCATTGAATGCAAGGTCTGCCCTGTCCCAAAACTACACACACCCCAATAACCCTTTGAACCGACGTCCTGTATGGCTACATGAAACCAAATTCCCATTATTATTTATTTGGTACTGCCACACTGTTTGCCTATGCATTAAATGCAAGGCGCGCCTTGTCACAAAGTTACACGCACCCCAGTTACCCTTTGAACCAACGTAGTGGATGGCCACATGAAACCAAAGTTCCCATTATACTTATTTTTTTTACTCCATACAGTTTTCCCATCAAGTGAATGCAAGGCCTGCCCTGCCACAAACTTACACGCACCCCAATAACACTTGGAACAGACGTCCTGGATGGCGACATGAAACCAAAGTTCCCATTATTTTTCATTTGGTACTGCCATACTGTTTGCCTATGCATCGAATGCAAGGCCTGCCCTGACTCAACATTACACATACCCCAATACCACTTTGAATCAATGAACTGGATGCCCACATGAAAGCAAAGTTCCCATTATTCTTTAATTGGTACTGCCATACTGTTTGCCTATGCATTGAATGCAAGGCCTGCCCTGACCCAAAGTTTCACGCATCCCAATACCCCTTTGAAGCAACGTACTGGATGGCCACATGAAAGCAAATTTCCCTTTATTCTTTATTTGGTGCTGCCATACTGTTTGCCTATGCATTGAATGCAAGGCCTGCCATGCCCCAAAATTACACGCACCCAAATAACCCTTTGAACCGACGTACTGGATGTGCACCTGAAAGCATTGTTCCTAGTAATTTGGTACTCCCATACTGTTTGGCCATGCAGTGAATTGTTGAGCCTGAAGAACCTGCATGGGAGAATGTCAGTGTTGAGGATGAAGACCCGGCAGTGGAGCATTGCAGTGTTGAGGCTAAAGAATACCTGGCAGTGGAGAATTTCAGTGTTGAGGCTGAAGAACCCAAGAGAGTTGAGGATGAAGACCCAAAAGTGGAGAATTGCATTGTTGAAGCAGCTGACCAACCCCTACAGTTCCCATTATTAGGAACTGGGTCTCCCATACAGTTTGGCTATGCAGTGAATGCAAGACCTGCCCCAAATCTGCACGCAAGCATATCCCCCTTGGAAGAAACAAAAAGGAGGGCCTCATGAAAAAATTTTACTATTAGAAAGGAGCGGGTCTCCTGCACTTGTAATGCCCATACACAAAATGTATGGACTGACAAACATTTTCCCCTGGGGGGTACACATCAACATACTGTGTCAACATTTTTGTTATGGCCATCATAAACACCCTTCAAAACAATAACGTGGCTGTTGCATCATGGAACACGTTCACCCTGGTGATCTAGTGGTGGTGTCGGAAGAGACCTGGAGGATGGCCTCCGAAAAATGTCTTCCCAGTTTAAAGGAGAGGATCTCCTATATTTGTAATGCTCATACAGTAAGTGAATGGGCTGACAAACTTTTCCCACTGGGGGATACACATCAACATACTGTGCAAACATTTTTGTTATGGGCATCATAAACACCCTTTAACACAATAACGTGGCTGTTGCATCATGTACCACGGTTACCATGGTGATCTAGTGGTGGTGGATGATGAGGATGAGGAGAAGGAGGAGGATAACACCAAACAGCCAAAATCCGGAAGTGTATACCCATGTGTGGGTGTGAAGAGGTGCATGGGAATACAGCTCCCAAAAAAAGACACTGCATTTGAGGTTTTGTTTCGCTGTTATCATTCGGTGGTGTAGAGAAGTCTGGCCCAATCCAGCCCTTGTTCATTTTTATAAGAGTCAGCCTGTCAGCATTTTCAGTTGAAAGGCGGATGCGCTTATCAGTTATAATTACAGCAGCGGCACTAAAAACACGCTCTGACAAAATGTTAGCGTCAGGGCAGACCAGGACCTCCAAAGCTTAGAGAGCCAGTTCATGCCATGTGTACAGTACAGCTTGGATACAAAATAATTAAAAGACACAGCGGAATCACGATGGACGTTGGTACAGTCAGTCTCTCTCGCCTGTACTACATGGTTGTCCAATGAACTGTGACCTCTGTCACCAGCGTTTTCAGATGGGAATTTTTTAATAAAGGGCCCTCTGGTACTGCACCATTTAGTAGACCTGTCTGCCTCTGGAAGAAGAGATTGAAAGTTCTCCTTGTAGCGTGGGTCTAGAAGTGTCACCAACCAGTAATGAGTGTCAGCACAAATTTTGAGAATGCGAGGGTCACGGGAAAGGCAGCGCAACATAAAGTCAGCCATGCGTGCCAGACTGCTAACAAGCAAGACTTTTGTCTCCTCACCAAGAGGACGACTGACCATGCTGTCCTCCTCCTCCTCCCTGTCCTCAGGCCATCCACGCTGAACAGGTGGTATAACAGTTGTGCTAGTAGTACCATCTATAGCGCATTAAACTAGCTCCTGTTCTTTCTCCTCCTCCTCTTCCTCATTGACAACCAATCCAAGTTAAATGACATCAGGCTGGGCTGTGTGTAATCACCCTGTATGGTTCCTTGCTCCATCTCATCGTGCTCCACCTGCAATGCATCCTCTTTAATTGTGAGCAAAGAGCTTTTCAGAATACAGAGAAGTGTTATGGTGACGCTAATTATGGCATCATCACCGCTCACCATCTTGGTGGGCTCCTCAAAGTTTTGTTGGATGGTACCTATGTCTGACATCCATGTCCACTCCTGAGGTCTTGTGTGGAGTCTGAACTAAATACCGATGGCCTTATTGATGCTGTTAGTCAACAACTGCCCTCTTCTGCTCACAAATCCTTTCCAACATATGCAGTGTAGAGTTCCAATGCGTGGGTACCTCACACACCAGTCAGTGAGCCGGAAGCTGCAAACGCTGCCGAAGCACGGCAAGGGCGGTGGAAGCTGTAGCTGACTTTCTAAAATGGGCACACAGGCAGCGTACTTTCACAAGCAGATCCAGCAGCTCTGGGTAGCTTTTGAGAAACCGTTGAACAAAGAGGTTAAGCACATGGGTCAGGCATGGTACGTATGTGAGCTCGCCTCGCCTCAGAGCCGCCACCAGGTTCCAGTCATTGTCACACACGACCATGCCTGGCTGTAGGTTCAGCGGTGTCAGCCACAGATCTGCCTGCTCTTTCAGAGCTGTCCACAACTCTTCAGCATTGTGTGGTTTGTCACCTAAGCATATTAGCTTCAGCATAGCCTGTTGCCGCTTGGCTGAGGCAGTGCTGCAGTGCTTCCAGCTTGTGACTGATTTGGTCATTTTGAAGATGGAGGCTGAAGAGGAGGAGAACAAGGATGAGGTGCAGGAGCTGTACACTGTGGGGGCTACCCTGACTGACCTAGGGCCTGCAATCCTCATCGCAAGGACGTGTTCTATTGCAAGGTCCAACTTGGTCCCGGCTTCCACTATGTTAACCCAGTGTGACGACAGCGATTGTTGTACCGTCCCTGCCCACAAGAACTTGTCTAGGTGTCCGTGGTTAGGAGGACTTTCCCAGTAACAGCATTGTTGAGGGCACGGGTAATGGTGCTTGTGTAATGCCGGGACGGCACACCGGGAGAAATAGTGGCGACTGGGGACCGAGTTCCTTGGGACGGCCGCCACCATCAGGTTGTGGAAAGCTCCCATCTCCATGAGCCTAAAAGGCAACGTTTTGAGCGCAAGCAGACAAGAAATGTGTGAATTAAATACTGTGGCTTGCCTGGGGTTCGGCCCACAAAGTCAGGTGCTTTGCTGCCATGTGCCTGATCATGCTGGTGGTGGTCAGGCTGGTAGTTTTGCTACCCCTGCTGATGAGGGCATAGCAGATGGTGCAAATGGCCTGCTTGGGATTATCGACTGAGTCTTTAAACAACAACCAGACTCGGGAAGACCTAACAGTTCCACTGCCAACTTCCATCGTGTTGGTGTTACGAGGAGCGGTTGCCCACCTTCCGTTTGTGGCCACTACACTGCTTCTTCCTACCTGTTGGGGTGTTACGCCTCCCTCCCCCTGTGTGCTGCTGTCCTTGCTCTGCATGTCCTCCTGGCTGGTTGGGACAGTTACTATATCATCCACCACCTCGTCTTCCACTTACGCACCCTGGTCCTCCTCCTGACTTTCTGGCAATTGTGTCTCATCATTGTCCACCTCTTGTGACACGTTCCCACCGTCGCCTTCGTGTAACCGTGGTTGCTCAAATATTTGGGCATCGCTACATGTGATCTCATCTTGCTCCGCTTCAACTGGACCGGGCGAGAGGCCCAAATCTATAAATGGAAAAGTGAACAGCTCTTCGGAGTGTCCAAGTACGGGATCAGTTGTCTCCGGGCATTCGGCATGGTGGGAGGAGTGAGGAATATGCGGTCCAGACTCATGGCTTCTCAGACCAAACCGTGTGGAAGACAGTGTGGTGGTGGTGGTTGCGGCAAACCGTCTGGAAGCATTATCCAATATCCAACCAACAACCTTTTAACACTGCTCTGGGTTCAATAGTGGTGTGCTGCTACGGTCCCCTAGTAATTGGTACAGGAGGGTCGAGCGAAAAGATGAGGTTGTTTGTTGTGGCCGAATTTCAGCTTGCCCACGGCCTCGGCCTCTGTATGCACCATCACCATCACATCCACTTCTCCGTCCCTTGCCATGCGCCGTGCCCATTTTAAATGGACTACAATATTTTCCACGTTCACTACAAATGGCTGAATTTGGAGCAAACTTATATGTAATCCGTGGGCGGGAAAACCACAATTTAAAATATCTGTCCTGTAGGTAACAATTTTTTTTTTCCAGCAAACTGGTGTCAATAACTAGGCTAAGACACAGGAAAAACAGTTGAATGGAGGCCTTAAATGCCACAATTTTTAGCCCACAGATAGCTGAGTCATGTGATGGTGATACCACACTGCAAAATATGTGGCCTGTATTTTTATTTTTTTACAGGAAAATAGTGTCAACAACTAGGGTAACACAGCAAAAACAGTTGAATGAGGCCTGAAATGAAATAATTTTTAGCCCACAGAAAGCTGAGTCGTGTGACGGAGATACCACACTGTAAAATATGTGGCCTGTATTTTTATTTTTTTTGGCCAGTAAAATTGTGTCAATAAGTAGGCTAAGAGACAACAAAAACAATTCTATGGAGGCCTTAAATGGCACAAGTTTGAGCGCAATGATATGCGATCCGTGTGGCGGATAAAACCCAGTGTAAAATATTTACCCTGTAGCTAAATATTTTTTGGCAGCTAAATATTTTTTTTGCAGCAAAATTGTGTCAAGAAATTGTATAAGACACTCCAAAAATTTTTTACAGTGCCACAAAAATGGCAGAATTTTCTGCACACTCAGATGTGATTGATGGGATGGGAAAACCCGTTTAAAATAGCTGGGTTTTCACGCTGTACTATGAAAAGGATCTGGCTGTATTCTGCAGTCCCAACAAGCCAATGGAGAAAAAAAAACATGTTCTCTGGATTGCTTTTGAATTAAATAATCAGGATTAAGATGCATAAAAAATTATTTCTGGCCACTGATACCTGTGGCTATGTATATAGGGTCAATATATGTAATAGGCAGCAGCATCAGACAGTAATGGAATGGACCCTCTTGATGTATGCAATGAAATATGCCACATACAATGCCTGCCAGGTACTGATATCTATTTACCCACATACAGTGCCTGCATGCCTTGCACTGATATGTATATACCCACATACACTCCCTGCCTACCTAGCACTGCAATCTACATACCCCATAATTAGTCCTTAGAAGGACTGTTGATTTAGCTGGATTTGTATATTCAATTATGGTATACCCATATTATCTTTGAAACTCCCAAATCTGACCCTATGTCAGCAGCAACTCTCCCTACACTAGCTGATTCCACAGCTGAATGTGACGAGCAGGGCGGTGCCAGGTCTGATATAGACCTGATGACGCTGTGCGGCCAGCCAATCACTATAATGCCACAACCAACATGGCTGCGGCATTAAAGTGCGTGGCACACAATCCCTGCATGTCGATTGGCGCTATAAAGAGCGCCAAACATGCAGGGCGGGAGCCCAAACTCCCGCCAAACAATCTAGGAAATGCTTGTCGCTCGCCGAGCACTGCGAGTACAGCGACGCTTGGGCAAGTACCGAGCATTACCGAGTATGCTCGCTCATCACTATTAGCCAGTAGAAAAATAATAAAATTTGAGATTCCACAGTGATACCTTTAAATGGCTAGCTGAAAAGATAGTAATAAATTGCAAGCATTCGAGACTACTCAGGTCTCTTTATCAGGCATAGAATAACACAAAGAGTCCCATATTTATACACAACAGGGCACAGTAATAATGAAATAGATAAGACAAGTGACGTGAAGCAGAACTGTCAATATGAGAGAGGGAGAAGCAGTTGTAGCCATAAATATTGGCATTGATAATGAGTGTGAAAGTTCTGTTGTCCTGTGATTGAGGTCTGGTCCATGGTTGTGATGCTTCAAAAGGTCTGAAGAGCACGTTCCGTAGTTGATGTAGAAAGAAATAAATCAATGGGACACATTCATTCCTGCATTGACTGTGTCAAAGGTTGTCTTAAGTTTGTACTCACAAATTTTTCTGTCTCTCTGAGATTTGAAGTTACCTTTTAATAGGAGTAATTTCATGCCCATGATGCTGTGATCAGGGATACAATAATGTTTGGCCACAGGTAAATTTATTCTTTTTTTCTTTTATTGTGTGGTGATGAGAATTCATCCTTGTTCTAAGTTTTAGCCTTGTCTCCCCTACATTCAGACCCCCAGTTGGACATTCAGATACATAATACACTACATTAGATATGATGCAGCTGAAAGTACCTGGGATCTTGTAGTTCTGATGTGAGTTGAGGATCTTTATCTTGTCCGTGGTCATTATAAATGAATAAGTTTTACATTTTTCTGGTTGCAGGGAATGGTTCCTTTAGCTGTGGGAGAGGACAGGGAGCTTCTGACAATGATGCTTCTTAAATTTGGGGGCTACCTAAAATACAAAAGTGGGGGATCTGAAAATATAGATTGTAATCGGGCATCTTTTTGTAATAAAGGTTGTAGTTTCCATGCAGCTCCCCTTAACACCTACAGATTTGGATTGTAGGTGACTACTAGAGGCACCTTGTTGCTTTCTTGTTTAGTTTTCTAATGTAGGAGATGATTCCTTAATATTGCGGTGGCTCTTGCAATCTGGTTTACAATTGTTCTTGGATGGTAGCCCTGGTTCAAAAAGTCTTTCTCTGGGCACCAAGGTGTTTGTCCATAGGATTGGTACATATGTGGAGCCCAGCTGCGCTCGGATTCACATATCCCAGAAGGGTGCACAAAAGGAATCAACCACTAGAGGTCTCACTATACATGCACACACCTTCTCCCATCCCCTAAGACCACCAGAGGGAGCTCTAATAGGACTATAAAAGGAGGGTGAAGGTAGGAAGAGCAGAGCAGAGCTCAGAGTGCTGTCTAGCTGAGACAAGTGAGTAGTGAGTAGTCTGCAGACAGAGCAGTCAGACAGAGTCGAGTCTGCAGAGCAAATTGGAGTTTGCAGTGAGAGACTCAATAGCTCAGTTAGAGAGCTAGGAGCGTGCCGACTCTCTGAGAGCGACAGAAGAGACAGGGCACCAGTGTATAATCCTGTGAGGGCACGATAGGCCGAAGGCAAGAGGAGAGTAGTAAAGGGGCAGAGGAGCCTAATCAGCTTAACCCAGCAAGTATATACCGGACGCCAGCTCCGAGCCTACGGGGACCTCCATGACCCAGTAGGAGAACACCGGAGTTCCTGGAGGACTACAGGTCCCAGGAGCACCACAGAGCTGGTACGTAACCAGGCCAGGAGGATGGAGTCCGGCGAGCAGGACGCTGCAAGCAGGGACTGTGTACTTCAAGAAAAGGTCCAACCACAAGATCAGCTAGGTGCAGGACAGAGACTAAGTTGGGCTCAGCTACATGCAGGCCAGGACTTTATTGCAGAGAGGCAAGGAACAAGGAGGCCTTAAACCTACTTAGTGGGAGAATCTGGATGTGCACTCTTCACCCTATCGTGCTCCGGGTTGTACCTGCAACATGTTGTTCAGTAAAGGTACCAAAGAGACTTGTGTGTGTGTGTCCACCTCATTGTCCCTACCCTGCCGGGTTTCCCTCAGTCCTGCATCCCTACACATCTACCTGCCCTGGAAGGATACATCCTCACCTGTAAGAGGCCTAACACCTATAGCTGCACAACACCATCCCTTCCAGAGGATCTGCACAGCAGCGCTGGTCCCCCTGACCAGATACTACAGGTGGCGTCATGACTAACTACACGAACATTTATTCCCCTGTAAATATCCCCCTTTTATGCTGAATGCCCAGGGCCACGGACCGAGCTGTGCTGCCGTGACATCCCCCATAGAAGACAACAGGCTCAGATCCGAGAACCCCACTGCTCTGGGAGGGCAGCTCATCTAACTGGCGTCACGAACAGGATTGCGTGCCCTGCAGCAACGGAGTAACTTGTGCCCGTTGCCACCGGGTACTGTGTGCCTTACTAAAAGACTGTGTCTTGTATAGTGGTGAAGATTTTCCGCCATTGCCCGCCATTTATAGCGTTACCGCGCGAAAACAAGGAGGCGTACCTGAAAAAGCGCGCTGAGTCCTGGACGCGCCTCCACGCGCTGACGCGGCGGCAGGTCCTAGCAGAGAGCTCCAGTGAACGCTCTGACGTTGGAGCGCCGGCGACGCAGGTCCTGCAAGCAAGTGTACCCAGCGGAGCTGCAGCCTACAGGAGAAGGTAGGCCACGTTTCACTAGGGGGGCGCAGAAATGTCACAGCAGCAGGCCGACGGCGCGGCCCAGGCCGACAGCCCCAATAACTTACCCACGGGCGCTGCCGCGCAGGCTGGAAGCACTGCCCCCTCACCTGGGCCTGTGTCCCCGATAGTACCGCTGACACTGCCATGTATGCCTGGCGCAAAGTGGCCTCCCCAGTACAGCGGCAAACCAGACACCCTGTCAGGGTTCAAGCAAAAAATATGCAGCATACTGGACATGTACTCAATGTCAGAGAAGCAGAAAGCTGCAGTGGTAGTGGGACAATTCACTGGTGCTGCGGAGAGAGAAGTAGAGACTTGGTCAGCTGCAGAGCAGGAGTCAGTGCTTGCAATTTTCTTAAAGTTACAAATTACCTTTGAGGACCGCACCAAAACCGACCTCCGAATGAGGTTCTACCAATGTTCTCAAAGACCGGAGGACAGCATTCGGGACTATGCCTGCCGACTACAAGGGGCCCTGCGAGCTCTCAGACAGGTTAATCCCATGAGCGTCACCAATGAGAATAAAATGCTAAAAGAACAATTTGTACGGGGACTGAGGTCCAAAGCGGAAAGCAGGACTGTGCGTTGGTGGTCCTTGGATCATCCTGATGCTACTTTTGATGCTCTTAAGGATATGGCTATAAAAGGACTGCGACCCCTGGAAACGCCCGAGATGGCAACCCAGCATCACCCGGGGGAGGCCACTCTAACGCCAGCAGCATCCACCTTTCCCCCGCTGGATGCTGAAGCCAAAACCCAGGTGGCGTTCCCTACTGAGCTGGACTGTCTACGTTCAGAAGTGCGCCAGCTAACCAAAAACCTGGCCACTGTAATGAGTGCCCTGCAACTGTGGATGGAAACAGAAGGAAAGATCCTGCTAGCTGACTGTCTGGAGGATGTTCCCTGGATGAGCCGGAGGAGAAGGAGGACGTCGCCACCCCAGAGGAGGACAACACCACCCCCAGGAAAGACCAGCGACCAGCATCATCCTCACCGAGGGACCATCTGCTACCGCTGCCAGAAGGAAGGTCACATCGCACGCCAGTGTCCTTTAAACAAGCAAACCCTGGGTCCGAGGGCCAGCACCCAGGAATAGACTCATCAGGCCCCTCCGACTGGAACAGCAGGTTTGTGGGAGGAAGACCTTTCCTGTCCATCATATTGGACAGGATCGCAATCCCTGCCCTGCTGGACACCGGATTCCAGTTAACCATCATACCTGATATCCTTTACAACAGATACTGGTCCATGGACAGTCTCCAACCCCCAAACCCTGACTTTGCAGTATACGCCTCTAACGGCCTCCCTCTTGACTTACTGGGGGCTAAAAACTTAGACGTAAAAGTGGGGAGAGTAGAGTGAAGACTGTTAATGAGGAAAATGGATTGAATGTGGTTTTAGGCACTAACATTATTGCTAACTGTTTGGAGGAGGTTGTGTTTTTACTCCAACAGCTCGCCGATGTCGCCAGACCAAGACAAAAGGGAGCGATCCAGAAAGAGATCCGGGCCCTGATGTGCCAGCAGCAAGTGAAACTGACCAGTGGTGAGATTGGTAATGTACGGGTAACCGACCCGAACCCCATTGTGATACCCCCAATGAGTGAAATGCTTATTTGGTGTAGAGCAGCCATAGGTCTGAGAGGGCAGAGCTACCAAGCAGTAGTAGAACCCCTTTGTTCAGAGCACAGACCTACACTCTTAACTGCCAGAGGGGTAGTGGAGGTGCGTAATGGGAGGGTGCCAGTGCATCTTCTCAACTGGGGAGAAGATTAAGTCAAATTACCACGTTATGCCACTGTTGCCAAGTTACATGCTGTAGATAATAATTCTATTCACACAACGGAGCCCTTAATTTCCCAACAACCAGTGGAGGATAACGGCCCGGCAACCAAGGTGGAAGATTGGTGTCAGCAGATCCATGTTGGGACGGTCACCACTCCAGCTCACCAGAAACAGGGGGTACATCGAGTAGTCCAGGAATACGCACAGGTATTCAGCAAACATCCACTTGACTTTGGGGAGATTAAGGGAGTGCAACACCATATCCCCACAGGCAACCATCCCCCCATTAAGGAACGGTACAGGCCTATACCACTAGCACACTACCAGAAAACCAAGGAGATGTTGCGTGACATGAAAGAGGCAGGGGTGATAAGGGATAGTTGTAGTCCCTGGGCAGCTCCCTGTTATGTTTCGGTAACAGAGGAAAAATATCAAAAAATAGCAAAAGCGGTAATACACCAGAGAGGCTG
>VIAB01014126.1:29958-42153 GCA_009801035.1 Oophaga pumilio
ACCCACGTTCTCTAAAGTGGAGGTAGAGGTCCTTAGACTGAAGAAATCTTAATAAAACATGCGTTGGGGCAGCAGGGACAGCTTGTTGCCAGCATGCTGACACATTTTAATCAGTAAGTTTACCCCTGTATTATATGCTGTATTTGATTAGGCTTCTTCAAGCCATCTTTTATCTTGTGTGTATCCCTTGCTTTTTGATAATTAGCACTCAGCACTTTGTTTTTCATGCTGCTAAGGCTAAAGGCACTGTGACACTTAGCGATCGCACTAGCAATCACGACAATGACACGACCGGCGAGATCGCTAGTGCGATCGCTATGTGGTCGCTAGTTAGCTTCCAAACACAAAGATCTCATCAGAGATCAGTGATCTGTATAACGACCTCTGCGGTCGTTGGGAAAACCTAGTCCCACCTGCGACGCTGGTAAAGTCGTTCATAAAGGGTGTCACACTCAGCAATTCAGGCTCACCAGCGGGACACCAACGACCAAAAAATGGCTCAGAACGTTTATATGCGATCAATGACATCTCAGCAGGGGCCACAACGCTGCCACATGTCACACACAGCTGCGTCGCTAACGAGATCGCTACTGCGTCATAAAATCTGTGACTCTTTAGCGATCTCGCTTAGTGTGACAGTACCTTAAGTTCACATTACTGTTTGTGTGCGCAGTGTATCATCTGCATGCGCAAACACATGCAAAAACACATGCAAACAAATGTTTGCGCAGCATTTTTTATCCGCATCATCTTACGCATGATGCAAAAAAACGCTGCATGTGCATGCGTTTGTATGCGTTTTTGCATGCATTTGCGTTGTTTCTGCGCATGCGTTCGATATTTTCAATGCTTTTCCAGTAGTTTCCTTGACACCAGACACCCAATGGGTGTGTCTCATGGGATTTCTATATATAGACACATATAGATGAAATCCTCGTCTTTTGCCGCTATATCCAGCTGCAAGATGGATCTTAGCGTGGAGAGCTTCATGATTAATCTTGATTTGTCATTGAAGTTGGCTGTTGCCTTTGCTGTGGCTTGTGAAGAAGAAAGAAGAGAAAGATGTAGAAGACATTGTCGTCGCTTTTGGCAACACCCCATCGTAGAAGTCCGAAAGAGCTGTGAAGCCTACCACTCGTTCACAGAGCTGCGTGAAAACCCTGAGAAGTTTTTCTAGTACATGAGAATGTCGGAGCAGAGCTTCTATGACTTTCTGCTATGTGTCCAAGGATCCATCACCAGGCAGGACACACAGCTACGCCGAGCAATTCCTGCTGAGGAACGTCTGTTGGTGACCCTGAGGTTTGTAATTTTGAAAAAGAAGCACCTGTCATTAATATGATTGTTCTAGAAGCCATGTTCTGATTTTTTTCCCATTTTCTGTTTGGCAGACTCCTGGCTACAGGAGACACCTTATCATCTCTACATTTTCAACTCCGGATTGGAGTGTCCACGCTTTTTGGGATTGTTGGAGACACCTGCCGTGCTTTATGTGACATTCTGCATGAAGAATTCTTCCCCCAATCCACAACTGAACTCTGGAAAATGCTGCAAAATTCCAGGACATTTATCATTTTCAAAACTGTTTGGGGGCTGTGGACGGCAAACACATTCGGATTATAAAACCTGCTACAAGTGGATCAGAGTATTTCAGTTACAAAAAATACTTTTCGATTGTTCTCATGGCAATTGCAGATGCTGAGTATCGATTTGTCGCCATGGACGTTAGCTCATTTGGACGAGGAAATGACTCAGACTTTCAAAAACTCTGACGTGGGCCAATGTTTGTATGGTAATGATTTCAGTTTTCCACAGCCATGACCTCTTATGAACACTGAAGGACCACCAATGCCGTTTGTTGTGGTTGGGGATGAGGTGTTTTAGATGTGTGCCAACCTCAAAACCATACTCAAGTTGGGACTTGAATCACACCAAAAGGATTTACAACTACCGACTGACAAGGGAGCAAAGAACTGTAGAGTGTGCCTTTGGATTGCTGGTATCTAAATGGTGCATTTTGGGAACAGTCATGAATCTAAAAATTGAGAAAATTGATGAGTTTGTCAAAGCGTGTGTTGTTCTGCACAATTACATCTTGGTGAAAGAGCGTCCATACTTAGAACTTGAGAAACCTGTTACTACCATATTGCAGGATTAACAAGATCACACTTTGAGGACTACAGTGGAAGTTGCCCAAATGAGGGATAAATTTTCTGCCTACTTTGTTTTGGATATTGGACGTGTGGCATGGCAAGATGAAATGGTTTAAGCTGCTAATAAGTATAATGTACCTGTAATGTTTGCTGACTTTAATACTAACACCTTGAATGTAAATTTAATACTAAACACCTTGACTGTAACACCCACTAATACTTCATTCAACAATACACACGTTTAAATAAAGAGATAAAGAAAACACAGGGAGTCAGTTATTGTGGAAAAAAAACAAATTTATTAACAAAAATCAAAACAATGTTTAATTTGACATAAAAAAAGACTTAATTTTGTGGTCTGCCAATGGTGTGATATTGTGGACCTGGGGGGTGTCGGGCTGTGATTGGCTAGGAGTGGCTGGGGAAGTTGTTACAGGGAAAGTGCCACTTAATTGGAGGATTTGGTCAGATGTATTGGCAGCAGATGTAATACTGGGGAAGAGGACACATTAGGAGTGGAAAACAAATTGAAAGGGATTGACACATTGGAAGGGAGAGAACCAAGGGAAGGTGGGGACAGTTGGAAACGTAGACACATTGGAAGGTGAGGATGGAGGTGATTGGTAATGTTTCTTGACAACTTTTCTTTTCCTGGCTATTTTGCTGGTTCCGCGAAGTCTTGTTTTTCCCTGTCCCTGGGGTGCTGCGCTCGGCTGCATGGTGGAAGTTGATTTCTGCTGCACTCAGCTGCATGGTGGAAGTTGAAGGCTGCATGGCTATTGCACTCGGCTGCATCGTGGAAGTTGAAGGCTGCATGGCTGCTGCACTCGGCTGCATGGTGGAAGTTGAAGGCTGCATGGCTGCCGCACTCGGGTGCGTGGTGTATCTGGGTACTGTAGGAACAGTCCTAATGTCCAGCGGTGGTGGATAGGTCTCTTGCGCTGTCATTGGTTGAGCAGATGGGCATCCAGGTCCTTGAGATGTTTGGAAAGGTGCTGGAGGATTCTGCTGCTGTACTGGCCCTTGTTGACCTGTAGGAAAAGAACTTTGTGCCTGCTGCTGATATCGGGACTGCTGCAATGCCTGGTTGTTAGCAGTCTTGCAGGCCTGCATCATATTCAGCTGGACATCAGGTGTTAGGTTTTCTGACATGCACCGCTGTATTGATGAAAAAAATGTCACGCCGGTCTCTGAAGGTCGACTTCCAGGCTGTCAAGGCGTCTGTGGACTTCCTGGAAAAGTGTGTTCACCTGAGTGAACCCACTATCCAGTCTATATCTAAAACCGCCTTCATCCCATCCCGGAAGATCGAGCCTAAGTGAAGAAACTAGGGCATGACTGGCCTCTCCCAGGCCCTCTGCCGCTGACGAGAAGACCCAACAAAACCAGTGGCAGTGGGCTGGGAGAGGGGAAAACCAGATGGACCTGCTGCCTGTTCACCAGCCTGTGAAGCCAGCCTGGTTGCTCCATCGCTGGTGGATGATTGGGATTGGGCCTGTTCATTGGCTGGTCGATGAGGGGCCGCTCCAACTGAGGACGATTTAGTTTGTGTTGTGCTGCACCAGGTTCTGTGTGGAAAATAAATGAAAAATATTAGTAATTATATTGTTTATATAATAGTTAGACAACACAAAAGATACATTCTCTGACCAAACGCAGGCCTCAGAAACTAAAGTTGACGATGTTATTTATATTTTCTGAGTGTTGGAGCAGCATTACTTTTAACCCGAATCTCCTCTCTCATATCCTTATTGAAGCGATCCTTCACCGAACGCCAATGGACTTTTATTCTCTTCACTGTGAAGGGGGAAAAAAGGAAAAAATTAATTGTAAAACAATGCACCTATATTACCAGGTTCACTGCCGCGTCAGACCACATTGCAATACTTATGAAAATCCTTTCTGGCATGTGGCATGGCATGGTCCCAATCAGCCAGCAGCGATCTTACCATTTCTTCCCAGAGTCGTCAAATCAATACGGAGTCGGAATGATTATGATCATGGGGGTCCCACAACGCTGCTCACTCTTTCACAGAGTGAATGAGTTGGTCATTATCAATCTCTGGTTTGCCTTCCTCAAGTTGTGGAACCTATAGATCAAACAAAAAAAAAATTGTAAGTAAAACTGAAAAATTCAATTACAACTCTGAAACGCAAAGACTACTTACACCCTGTCTTTCCTCCTCAGAAACTTGAGGCCAACGACCCTGTGAAAATTCATTTCCTCTTGACTGCCCCTGCTCTACCGCACTGTTAGGTTCCTGTAAATAAAATACATGATTTACCACATGTAGAGTATTGCCAGTCAATACATAACAATCAGTATATCAAATGTGATTACATAATCGCTGTCATGTCCACTCTGGGAAGCTTCACTGGAGGACATGTTGTAATAGCGGGCAGCAGTCAAGTGAAACACTACAGAAAAGAACAGAGAAGAAAAATTAAACTTGTTAAGAGCCAAACAAAAAAAAAAAAAAAATATATAAACACAATGGACACCAATACTTACATAATAGGTAGTAGTCCAACAGCGCAGCAGTCAGGCAGCACAGAACAGGGACAGCAAAACAGCACCGGGATAGCAGCACAGCATCGGGACAGCAGCACAGCACCGGGATGGAGAAATCCTGGACATGAGAAGTGAAGGCCCAATACCGCACCACTTGGATGGAGAAATCCTGGACACGAGAATAGAAGGACCAATACCACAGCACTGGAACAGAGAAATCACGGACACGAGAACTGAAGGGCCAATACCACACCACCGGGACGGATAAATCCTGAACATGAGAACTGAAGGACCAATACCACATCATCGGAATGCCAAAGTCAAAGGAGGGTGCCAAAGGAGAAATGAGGGTCAGTAACATACCACAGGGACGGAGAAATCCTGGACAGGAGAACTGAAGGGCCAATACCACAGCACCAGAACGGAGAAATCCTGGACAGGAGAACTGAAGGGCCAATACTACAACACCGGAACGGAGAAATCCTGGACGCGAGAAGCAAGCCACAACAGTAGTCCGGGACAGGAGCAGCAACCAGTCTACAAGGAACAGAAAAAAAAATTAGTACAGAGTACATACTGCAGAGATAGACAGACATTTTCAAAGCTTCTATTCTTGCATAAACTGTCTTGTTCTCCCATCCAGAGTCTGGAGAGTAATGGCCTTACAGTGTCCACACTTCCTTTTATACAGCTGGCAATTAGTAGGTGGTGAAATCACCTCCTGGACCTGCTCATTCTTAAGTACGCTTGCGTATGGAACGCATGCGTACCCATATCCTTGAGTACCAATGCATTCCCATAGACAGTAATGCGTTGTCTTGACGCACTCATCCACATGCACATGAATGCGCATAATTGACGCTCAAAAAATGCAACATGTTGTGTTCGCCGGACACCACAAAACGACGCATGTGTACACATCCGCAGGCGAACTGATGCAAACGCATGTCCCTGCGTACACAATGTTAAATATATGTATGCGTGACGCATGTGGATCTATGCGGATCATATGCTGCGCACAGATACACATTGAAACCAGCCAAATAGAATGTGTGTTTCCTTGCACTGCCACTGACATATACATTTCCTTGCACTGCTATTGACATATACACTCATTAAATTTTATTTTACATTGAGGCCACATTTTATCGGCATTGTGGTAGTTATACCCATGTGATCTTTTGCACCTTGCACTTTTCTTTGCAGTGTGCTATCAACTATTTATTATGGGGCTATATTATAATATACCAATTTACTGGTGTATCGTATAAATTGTACACTATGTATCTTATTGGCAACGCTCTGTCCCTGTTTGATTTGGTGTCCAGTAGTTCTTTGATTTTTTTGATTATCATCATGTTAATGTATACTTTAATAAAGCTCTAATTTTATAAGGATTATACTCTTCGGTGGTGGTTCATTCACTCCTTCCTGTTAGTGTTTCAATACTATTGAGTTCTTTGTCCTTGACATATAACCTGGGAATGTTTGTGTTTAATATTCTTTCACCCGCTGTATAGCATGTAGTATCATATCCTGCAGCATAATCCTTTCTCTGGCTGCAGCAGTGTTTAGTTTAGAACCATAATTGACTTATGTTGTACTAATCATAATGGTTTTTTTTGTATTGGAATCAGAAGACACAAAAACTGAAAAATGAGGAATAATTTTAATTGTAGTATGGACTTTCAATACCGATCAGTTTGGACTGTGTGATAAGGTCCAGATATTATCTTGGCCTGTCCAATGAGACCCCAATGGAAAAAGTTTGACAAACTTTGCATCAGGAGAAACAGGCAAGCATTCTTTGGCCCTGATTCATCCTTGATTGATTATGCCCATAACTTGTTTTGAGGATTTGCTGAATTTTTATTCAACGTGGAGCGGATCTGGTGTGTGAGGGGGCATGATGCCACAGCTCGTCTAATTTATGATGGGTTGAGGCGTACTTTTACGCTGGAAAGCTTACTGGAGTAAGATACAGTATGTGGCGAGGCCCATGAAGGTGCCTGCCACTTGTCAGACTCTCCTGTTTCATTAAGAGCCATGTGCCTCCATATGAATCAGGAGCATATAACCCCCAACACACCACCCTTACTGTATCAAGACCACCATGAATATTGCCTGTCTTGGGGAATCGAGGTCTGTCTCATTTCAGTATAAGACCAGAATTGTGTCACTACTATAAATTATAATCTGGTTGTACCCTACATTTGTGACTAGAAAAGCACTGATGATGTTGTTCAAGAGACCAAATACATTGCTGCTGTGTATACCAGACTAGTCTTTGGCACAGGCATAAAACAAATGACTTATCACAATGGATAAATGGAAACTCAGCCTGGGGGCTCATTCACACATCAGTTTTTCACATACAAGTGGTCCATGCAAAAGATTTATCCGATATTGATCCACGTGCTGCTTCAAGCTTTGCAATTAAAGTCTATGGGTCTGTGAAAAAAATGGACAGCACTCGGATGCCATTCATTTGCTGTCCGTGTTTCATTGACAGGTAGGAGAAGGTGGATAAACTTTTTTTTTTTTTTACTGCCATCTGAATGAGGCCTTAAACTAAATATTTTTCCACATAACTAATTGCTCAACTCTTCAATCTCCATAAAATCCTGGACTACATTTTTAGTTTGACAGATTAATTTTGATATCACCAGAATACCAGTGTATCATATTTAACAAATTTAAGCAATTAAAATATTAATATCGTAGTAATCTAAGAACATAATTTATGGTTTAACACTTCGAACATGCGTCTTCAGTTTGCTTGAGTTTAAAAAAATGATGCCTGTCTCTTTTGTAACCTTTTATGCCGTGGGCTTTTTTTCACCTCTTGTTTTTTTATTAGTTTTGACCTCTTGATCTTTTGATGTTATTCTGAAGCTAATGAAAAGGTTAATGACTGTTTAAATGCTATATGCAATAGTTAACACATTCCACTAATTATGTAAATTTCCAGTGCTATTCTTACCCACATTATCTTTATTGTGTTTGTGCAGTGCTGACATTTTTAAAAGTCCCAATTATGTTTAAAGAAAGAAGAATCTAAACATTAAAACTACTGCAATTGCATTACAATTGTTAATTGCTCATGTGCACTTATTACTTGAAATTATTATTTGAATTTGAAATACTGCACACTTAAAATAAGTCACATTTAACACTTGGTTCTATCTACATACAGCTACTAATAGGACATATGTGGTGTAAAATGTTATAAAATAGATTTATAATTATTATATTTTTTATTAGGCCTGTAACTAACCATTGCCACTGACAATTTTACGGTTGTACCACAATGGGAGGAGCATCGATTTTCTTTTCTCCTGCCCACAGATATCTTTGTAGCTTTAGAGCTAATTTATAGGCTTCATTAGAACAAGGTAAATGTTCCCCAAAGCAGCTGCACTAAGACATGGATTTTTATAGCTTATTAGTGGATTACGTATTCTATCTTTTTTTCTGAAGAAAAAAATCACAACTCTACCCTAACCACCCAAAAGAAAAACATAGAGTTTCTACCATATGGTCCCCTCTCTGGTTTGGGCTGAGTACCTTGTCTAATTTTTTTTCCACATCTAAGTATATATGTAAATTGTCTCTTCAGAGACTTGAACTCTAGTGCCACCTATTGAAAATAGCAATCCTAAATGTTAATGTTGACCCTTTAACAAGCCTTGCCATAGGACTTAGGATTAAAGTCACACCAGAATCTCAATTTGCAGGCAGTGTTTCGCTGTATTGCCCCTTATCGGTGCCAAGTATAAGATTTGATTTAACTAGGTGAGAAGCTTAAAGTGGTATTCCCATCTCCAAGATCCTATCCCAATATATAATAGGTATAATAAGAACAATATTGGCAAATACCTCCAATTAGAAATGTAGTATAGTTTTTCTGATTCGCTATGTCTCTTTCCTCATTGCAGGATCTTAGGTATTTATGGCTACAACCACTAGCAACTAGCTAACTAACTGTCCCTTTATCAGTGGATGTAACTATGGATACCAATTGCAATGTCTGCACATGAGGAAAGAAACATAGTGAATAAAAAAAAACCCTTTACTACATTTCTAATTGGAGTTATTTGCTAATATTATTATTACACCTACTACATATTAGGATAGGATTTTGGAGATGCGAATACTCCTTTAAAAGAGGGATTTAAGGGGTAACATTTCTCCTTGTGGAGAGTGACAAGCCAGGCATGGCATGACAGAGTGAGGAGGCCTATACGTCAAGCACACTCCTCTGGGAAATTGAATATGCAAATTGCCTCTTCAGAGAGGAAGAGAACTTGAACTCTAGTGCAACCACAGCTAAGTGTAAAACACATGTGTGGGTCCTCATCTGTCCCTGTTTATTTTGAGGCCATAGCGAAGTGAGGTAATAGAGTTAAGGACCATCCTGATTGAGTACACCTTGTTGTGGTTGGTATGGTTTTTAAGCATTTTTATTTTAAAAAAAGTCAACTACGTACCCTGTTTCTTTTACATGTATTACCAATATTTATCTACTTACTGTAGGGTATTTTTTCATTGTTTTTACTCTGTTATATTTGTCTGTTAACCCTCCATCAGAAACAATGCATTCACTAACGAGTCCAGGTACAATGCGCCTGTCAGGTGCACGCTAGAAAAATGCTTCTAATATCTAATTTTCTTAATTTCAGTGCTCTAAAAGTGATCAGTGACCTACATAGGGATGTATAGAAAGAAAGTACACAGAATCAGGTGCAAAAAAATTATTTACTTGCCATAAAAGTAACTCTAAAAGTACACACATTTCACAACTGCTGCCAAATAATCCCCAATTTTCAACGCATAACTATTATTAAAAAGTAAATATAGGGGAAAAAGCTTAATTTTAATGTACCTAAAATTATACTAGACACATTCATTCAGAATTAGATGTTAAAGGTTCACCAGAAAAGAACACATTTACAGAGCAAAGAGCAAGAATTGCACTACATTTTTGCATGTGTCAAGCAGATTGCATTATAACATTTGTGACATTCATAATTAGAAAGACTTCTGTGTCCGCTTTCCATGTTGCAGGTGGTGCATCTCCTTCTTTTGGGAGGTAGTGGCTTTTCACTATCATCTCCTGGGCAGAATCTTTTGAGCCAAACTTGAAGGCTAGAGTTTTCAAGGCCAATAGTTTTCATACTTCTCCTGCAATAGTTTATATGCCAATTGTATTCAGATAGGCTCTACTACAGAGTGGTTCAAGCTGGTTTTCAAGGTAAATCACTTGTGAATTTATACCACCCAAATTCAACATAGTGAAAAATATGACCATTGGCCAGCACCTGGAGTTTCTGCTAACGCTGAAAGTTGAGCACATCTGATCAGCTGTATCAACACCCCCTTTGGTTGCATTATAAAATCTAATTATTTCCATTTTTTTCTGCTACAGACCCAGGATCAATGGTATCATCATGAAGCGTTGAGACAAGAATTACATTTTTCTTTTCGCAAGGTTCATAGGAAACTAAAACCTTTCCATTATTGAATGCAAACATACAGCTGTAGTTTTCTCCCTTCCACATTTACAAACTGTAGTGGCAATTCTTTTTTATTTTTTCTTACAGTACCTACTTATGAAAGATTCTGCATTTTCAGATAATCAGATCACAATTTGAAAAGTCAGTTGTTATATTGCGACCCGATCCAAATAAGGGATCAGCCATTCTTTTCACAACATCACTGGGTTTGTTGCTGACACGGTATGGACCTTCTGGCTGTTTTCCTGCATAAATTTCAAGGTTGTATGTGTAGGTCTTCCTGGCATCAACAATGGCATAAATTTTAATTCCGTATTTGCTAGGCTTTGATGGAATGTACTGACGAAATGTACATCTTCCACGAAAATCAGGGAGCATTTCGTCCATAGTGACATTCTCCCCAGGGTCATAGTTTTCAACAAATTTTTGGAATAAATAGCGAATTGAAACAAGCCGGTAATATGTTTTACGTTGGATTCGGGTAGTTCTGTCGTCAACCCGAAGGCAACTAATTAGAATCTTGAATCTTTTTAAACACATAAAAAGGCCAAATTTTTCTATTCCATCACCATCTATACCCCAAAGTTCTTCCAAACTTTAGCGATTTGCCCTATAAGCTCCTGCAAGGTATAACTATCCAAAAAAAAGTCCTCGGTTCTATTTCATCTGTGGGTTTGATGATTCTGTTGCAGATGAACTTGTCCTTTAAAATGTCTGTATATTGATTTGTGTATGTGACAATAGAGTCCAGAATGTCATCTGTGAAAAAATTATTCCAGCATTCAGCTGCAGTTTTAGCATTCATTGCATTTCCCTTAACTGCAGGAAAGTGAGTGAGAATGTTTTGAGGTTCCCTGTATTTAGTTTGCTTGGGTGGCTTCTTGCTCGTTTGGTATTTCTATCTCTTCATATATATGTTTCTATATCTTCTTCATCCTCATCACTCTCACCATCTTGCTCTGGTACAGAATCAATTTCACATCCTTCCACCTCATCATGAGAATCAATCTCACTTTCTTCTCCTAAATTCTCATGCAGTGTGGGGTCTGCATCATCATCTTCATCTAACAGCATCTTCACTTCATCAACATGAAAGGGTTTTGATAAATCATACATTTTCCTCTCCATTTCAGCAGATAAGAGAATGTGAGTTAGGGAACAATGTGCCTGAGAAGCACACTTTCATTTGTAAGAAAACCTTACTTATTTTTATGAAATATCCACAAACTTTGCAATATCCATTCATAAAACAAGCTAAATTAACAATTGTGATAACTAAAAACATAAAATACCAACCTTATATAGAAAAATATTTAGACTTGAGAGTCCTCAGTGGTTGATACCTTTTAATGGCTAACTGAAAAGATGGTAACAAATTGCAAGCTTTCAAGACTACTCAGGTTTCTTCATCAGGCAAAGACTAAAACAAAATCTGAAGAATCACATATTTATACACAAGAGGACACAGGAATAATGCAATAGGTAAGACAAGTGACGTGAAGCAGAATAGTCATTATGGCAGTGTACATTATAGTGTGACATGTTCAGGAACAGTGTATCTGAGAAGCCAGCACATTTATATCTGCTCTACTGAGTCTCTGCAGTACAACTGTGATATCAGGTTTCACAAAGCATCAAGAGTGAGGAAGGTATTGAGGTTGGGGGATTTCCTGACAATCTGGTGAGGAGGGAGAAATCAAACTAAAAGAGCTGCGTCTGTCAGATCAGTTGTTCCTGACAGAGGGTTAATGGCCTCAGTGTGAATGTGGACCTACATATTACACTTCTACCAACAGGTCTACTGGCCCCTGTGTTTGGTTTTTCATTAGAACTCGGTACATTTTACTCTAAATAACTGCACTATGCCATGGATTTTAATTAAATAAATCCCAATACAACCTGAATATAAAAATATATGTGATCCAAATAAATCAAAATCTGAAATATTCAGGACTATAACAGGATATTAGATTTGTATACTCCAAGATAATATACCAAAAAAAACAAAAACGGA
>VIAB01014126.1:52344-63438 GCA_009801035.1 Oophaga pumilio
TAACGTGCAAACCACCCTTGGGGGTGAAGGGGTTAAATAAAGAACAGAGCATACTAAAGGAAGTGATGTCTTGTCCGTTCAGAAGTTACTAAGAAGGCTTCAATCACATTGGCTGCAGCAGTTAGGTGTATAATATAACGTGTTATTGAATGTTTCTGTTTGTTTCAAATAGAGCAGATATTGCCTTTCCCAGAGCTGCCTGCACTGGATATGTTGGGGTGCCATGTATGGTTCATGTTGTATTAAAACTATTAATGCATAGAAAAGAATGTTTTCAGGTATTGAAAGGAGTTGTCTACCTTCAGAAAAGTTTCCCCGTATGCACAGTTTATTGTAAAAAAAAAACAAAAAAAAGCCTGTGCTTTACTTACCTTCCCCAGGGTGCTACCTCTGCCTCAGTTTCCATTGTTTGCCTATGTCGGTAATGTCATTATCATGCGTCTGGATTCAAACCCTTGATCCTGTGTTCTATGTCTCTTTCCGCTGAGCCACAGCAGGTACACTTTTTATTTGGGTGTTTTAGTTCTGTTATCTTTTGTTTCTGTCCATTTTGAGTAACAGGAGTTTTTTATTTACTCTGTTTGTCCTATTACATTTCAGGTACAGCTTTATATACCAAATAGCAAAAGGGTAACAATGTTTTGAACTTTTGACTTTGAGCTCTATATAACATTATCCACTTCTGCTTTGAACTTGAGGCTACCATCATTTTATAGACTATCATCTTGGATATCTCATACTCAAGTTTGACTTGCAACTATCTAGCATCTGATTAGTCATGCAGATTCTTGTCATGTCACTGCAGTGTTACTGTTTTGCTCCTAAAGATCTAAATTTTAATTTTTATTATTTTGTTATTTTTTTCTAAATCCACTTTTGGCTTTCAACACTTCCCGAATCCTTCTGGGTATGCTCTCAATCAGATTCAAGCATGTGTCAACTGAATTTTGATCTCCCGTCACTTGTACACATTCCCAAAGTTGGTGCATAATGGTTGACTCACTTGGGTATGTATACAGTTTTTTCTTCAATTCTTCCCACAAATGTTTGAGTTGGTTGAGGTTTGGAGACTGTGGGGGCCATTCCAGCACCTCTACTTCATCGTCATTGAACCATTTCTTCGCCAATCTCGACATATGCTTTGTGTTGTCCTGTTGGAACACTCTGTCGTTCTTTTCATACCTATAATACTTGAGTGTATGAAGTAACTAATTTTGTAGGGTAACCGCATATAGCTCATCACTGAGACTACCATCGATTCTGGTCAAGATTCCAATGCCTTTGGCTGTGAAACAAACCCATCAGGCTTCCTCCACCGACCTTGACATTTCCTTCGATTTCTCATTTTGTTAGCCCCTTTTCCCCTTGTTTCTTTCAGACCTATTTGCATCTATCAGAGCCCAGTCTATTGGCTTTCGTGTCATTGCCCCAAATAATCTGTTTCAAATCTTCAAATGTCCACTTTTCTCACTTGTTTGCAAACTCGAACCAACGCTTCTTATGATAATATTGAAGTTGAGGCTTCTTCACCTGTTTTCGGGCCTCCATTCCAAACTTGTGTAATGTGCGACACACGGTGCTTGCATTGACATCTGTGATTTCACTATTATGAAGCATACGAGCCACCGCCACTGCCGTGTTTATTACGCTAGAACTGATATGCTTTGAGATGAGCCGACTTGTTGACTCCGACATTTTGACTAGATGTCCACCTTTTGGCTTGTGAATTAATGGATGGACTTAATTTCGCATTCTTCCAACTGTCATGGTATTCACTTTATGCAGTTTGGCAATTTTCTTGGCCAAGAGTATGCTATTGATGAGCTGGATGATGCTGTTTCTCTTTTCTTGGGAAAGCATCTTTATGGCTACTCCTCGATTCGAACCAATGACCTTTCACTTGGGAATCAGCCTGATAATACACTGAGCTATTAAGGAATGTGAGAATAGGTTGTTTTTTTGGAGTATTCAGGAAGAATAATATTTTTCCACCTCCAGAAAAAAAACAGTAACAATGCATTGACATGACGAGCATCTACATAACTAATCATATAGTAAATAGTTGCAAGTTATATTTATGTATGAGTTAGCAAAGATGATTGTCTATATAATGATGGTAGTCTCATGATCAAAGCAATGTGTATGGTGAGATATGGAGCCTGAAAGTCAAACATTCAAAACATTGTTACCCTTTTGATCTTTGCTGTAGATTCCACTAGGTATTGAATTCCCTCTGGCTTAGTGGTAATGGTTAGCACTGCAGCCTTGCAGCACTGGGGTCCTGTGTTCAAATCCCACAAAGGACAACATCTGCAAGGAGTTTGTATGTTCTTCCCGTGTTTGCATTGGCTTCCTCCAGGTACTCCGGTTTCCTCCCACTTTCCAAAGACATACTGATAGGGAATCTAGATTGTGAGCCCCAATAGGGAGAGTGCCAATATTGTCTGTAAAGTGATGGAATTAATGATGCTATATAAGTGAGTAAAATAAATAAAATTCTGCAGGAATATTGGCTCATACAAACAGGATTGCATCTCACAGTTGCTGCTAATTAAACAATCTCTGAATAGACTGTTCTTCCTGTCCTAGAGGTTCTCTATAGCACATATGGCAAACTTTGGCCCAGAGTGAGTATATTTGGATGCTGGGCGGGCCCCCTGACCAATATCGCACTTTCTCCCTCCCCCATGACAGCACCATGGAGAGAGGGGGATCCGCCAATCAGGGACAGGAACCCTACAGATAAAAAGGCGGTACCTCTCCTCCACCCCCAGTTGGGTTCCTGTCCCTGACAGGGTTCCTGCAGATCGGTACCTTTAAGAAGATCTGGATCCTGGGGCCGGTCCGTCGGGCTTATGGCAGCGGGGAGGCCCCTGCCACGGCGGGCTCATTTCCCGAAGCCACCACCGCCGGGTCCGAGTGGGGTGTGCGGACGGGAGTGCCAGCCGCCACTTCAGATTTGTTGCAAGGGCTGTGGGGGACCAGGAGCTGCGGGGCGGGCGCCATCGCACATGAGGAATCCAAGATGGCGCCTGCCCTGGAAGTAGAGGTACTCCTTCTGGGTCCTGGAATTGGCGCATGCGCAGTGCGCGCTCCCGGGGGAAGACGCAGGGACGCGATGACGTCACAGAGGTGGGAGATTTAAAAATGGGCGCTTGCAGCTGCTCCTGGCTGGAAGCGTCCTAAGGAAATGGAGAGCGACCAGCAGCAGGAGCAGCCCAAGCAGCAGCCCAAGCAGCAGCCCAAGGAGCAGCATCATCACCACAGGCATAAAGACCAAGATGGACTGGATATCAGATCGAGCAGTCCACACAGCGTAGCAGGTCCGCTGCGAGAAGCAAGTCACCGTCTGCGGATTTTCCTGTTCAGGATCTGATTCCGCCTCCCGTCTTGGTACCTGCGAAAGTGCCCATATGGTGAGTGATCTCTGTGAAAGTGCACTATTATAATAGCCTTATTTTCCCTTATAGGGAAAGAGGACAGGGAAGAGAAAGAATAGGGAATGCCCCACTTGCGGCGGAGCGCTCCCAGAATCTTGTGGGAAAAAGCTCTGCGAAACATGTACATAGGAGATCCTATATGAAGAAAACTCTGATGGTACAGACCTCAGAGCCGTAATCAGATCTGAAGTACAGAATGCTTTAATGTCCATGAGACAAGGAGACAAAAAAAGGGGGAAAGGAGCCCCAGGTAGCCCCCAATCTGACCTCTCCACGTCAGGGGAGTTAGACTCCGAAACATCGGACCCTATTATCTCGTCTTCGGACGAGGAGACGGATAGACCCCATTGTTTTCCCCTGTAGGAGGTAGACTCCCTAGTAAAAGCAGTAAGAACCACTATGGGGGTAGCAGATCCTTGGCCGGATAACTCTGTTCAAGACATTATGTTTGGGGGTCTGGGCCAGAAAAAGCGAAGAGTCTTCCCTCTAAATGACAATGTCCAGGGCCTGATAAGAAGAGAATGGGACAAATTGGATAGGAAAAATGCTACGGTTCCCTCCCTCAAAAGGAAATATCCCTTTCATGAGGTAACATCTACACCATGGGACAAGGCCCCTAAACTTGACGTAGCCGTAGCCAAAGTTTCAAAGAGATTTGCCCTCCCCTTTGAAGATATAGGTACCCTTAAAGACAGCTTGGATAAACGGGCTGATACCTTCCTTAAGAGTACTTGGGAAACCGTAGGGGGTAATATGAGGACATCCATAGCGGCAACGTGTACATCTAGATCGCTGATGGTATGGATAGACCTATTAGAAAAACGACTAAGAGAGGGTACTTCTAGGAATAAGATCCTAGAGTCAATGCCAGTGATAAGGGGAGCAGCAGCCTTCCTTGCGGACTCATCGGCAGACTCAGTCCGCCTAGCATCCAAAGCCCTATCAAATGCGGCCAGAAGAACTTTATGGCTTAAATGCTGGCCGGGTGACCTACAAACCAAGAATAGATTATGCTCTATCCCGTGTGATAGGAAGTTCCTTTTTGGCGAGACACTGGATGACATTCTCCAGAAGGCAGGAGACAAAAAGAAGTTTTTTTCCAAACATGGCTCCTTCGCAGTTTAGACGTTCCTTTCGGAGCAGGAATTTTTTCCGGAGGAGACCACCGAGAGAACAAAAGAGATGGGATGAAGGAAAGAAGAGGGACCGAGGGTTTCTCTTCGGCAGTTCTTCACGGGACAAGAAATCCTCTAAATGACATTTCACCCAGGGTGGGGGGAAGACTAACCTCTTTTCTTCATGCCTGGAGGAACATTTCAAACAACCAATGGATCCTAAATCTAGTCGAGTCAGGCCTGAGAATAGATTTTGTCTCCCACCTCAAAAATACGTGAGAACCCCCCTAAAATCCTCCGCAGGGGAGCAAACAGCAAAACAGCATTGGAAGGGGAAGTAAAAAAGCTACTGGAAAAGGAAGTCCTGCAGGAAGTTCCTCCCAAAGAGAGAGTCGGGGGGTTTTACTCCCCACTCTTTCTAGTATCCAAGCAGGACGGCTCATACAGAGCAATAATAAACTTACGGGGTCTAAACAAATATGTACAAAATCAAAAGTTCAAAATGGAATCCATAAAATCCACAACGAAGATTCTATTCCCCAATTGTTCATGACTGTACTAGATCTGAGCGATGCATATCATCATGTCCCTATCCACGAGAACTCTCGCAAATTTCTAAAGATAGCTTTCTCCATTTAAGGGAACAAGACATTTTGATAGTCCCATATCTGGACGACTTCCTGATAGCGAGCAACTCTATCCAAAGTGGCAGGGATCAAAGGGACAGAGTAATAAAGACTCTGCAAGACCTAGGCTGGCTACTAAACTTTGCAAAATCCAGACTGGAACCCAGCAGAGTGCAGGAATTTCTTGGCCTAACCCTAGATTCACAAATTCAGGAGTGCAGACTTCCAGACCACAAGAAACAGAGACTGGTATGGATGGTTTCAGAAGCAGTAAGAAATCCATCCATGACTCTAAGGAAAGGGATGTCACTGATGGGGTCTCTCTCGGCCTGCCTGCGGTCCAGTGGGCACAGCTGCATACAAGACAATTGCAATGGGACATTCTGGCACATCAATCAGCACTGGGAGACCATTTAGAGGGACACATAACTCTAAATTTATTAACTACTCATTCCCTGGTCTGGTGGAAAAATATAGACAATCTGTCCAGAGGAGTCCCATGGGTAACAAAAATATCACGTGTTATCACCACAGATGCGAGCCCCAGAGGTTGGGGAGCACACATGGGCGACAGGCTCATCCAGGGCGAGTGGGACTACATACAATCATGAGCCTCCTCGAACCTGAAAGAGCTGTGGGCAGTACATCAGGCACTTTCGCACTTCCTACCCTCTCTGCGCGGACATCACGTTAGTGTAATCTCAGACAACCAGGTCACAGTGTCGTATATAAACCACCAGGGGGGACAAGATCCCGACCCTTAATGAACGCTTCCTTAGAGCTCCTGAGCCTTGCAGAGGTCAATCTGCTTTCCCTCTCGGCACTACACATCCGGGGGGAGGACAACACAAAGGCGTACTTACTAAGTTGCACACGCTTGGGTCAGGGAGAATGGGTCCTAAAACAGTCAGTTTTCCAACAGATTGTGGATATGTGGGGGGCCCCGGACATAGACCTATTTGCAGACTTCAATAACAAAAAGGTGGAAAAGTTCTGCTCCCTAGATCCCAGGGGGAACCCTCAAGCCCTAGATGCCTTCATGATTCCCTGGACACATGATCTAACCTATGCCTTTCCCCCAATTATTCTCATTCCAGTGGTCATAAGGAAGGCCAGGGTGGACAAGGCGAATATGATACTGATAGCCCCCTTTTGGCCGAAACGAATCTGGTTCTCTTGGCTGAGGATGCTGTCGATCTCAGACCCCTGGGTCTTACCAGATCTCCCAGACCTTCTGTCTCAGGGGCCGGTATTACACCCTCAGACCAGGAACCTCCATTTAACAGCATGGATTTTGAAAGGTCACAATTAAGAGGCAGGGGTTTTTCAGAGAGCTTGATAGATACTCTACTGAAGAGTAGAAAGCCGATCACAACTAAGGCCTGTGGTAGAACTTGGAAAAGGTTCCTATCCTTCTCGGGGGTGGAACTTCATGAGTAGAGTTTCAAGGGCTTAGCAGTAAGTACCTTGAAAGTACAGGTAGCAGCTCTGGGAGCTCTGTATAACCAGGATGTTGCAGGGGACCCCAGGGTAGCACGTTTCATTAGAGCAGCAACTAAATCCACTCCTACTGCGACCCCCAGACTACCATCATAGGATCTTAACCTAGTGCTATCAGCATTGACAGGGGCCCCATTCGAGCCCATCGAGTCAGCTCCCTTGAGGATATTATCTCAGAAGACGGCCCTACTAGTAGCACTCACATCAGCGCGTAGGGTAAGCGACATCCAGGCCTTGTCTGCAAATCTTCCATTTACTAAGATCTTGGAAGACAGGGTCGTCCTCAAACCTGATCCGGCCTACCTGCCCAAAGTCGCGTCCCATTTCCATAGGTCCCAAGAGGTAGTACTCCTCTCCTTCTGTCCAAACCCTAAGAATAGGGGAGAAGAGAGATTCCATACCCTTGACGTAAAAAGGTGCCTAGTCCAGTACTTAGAGGCGACTAAGGCCTGTAGGAAGGAAAGTTCTCTATTTGTGTGTTTCCATGGGCCCAGGAAAGGACTCAAAGCATCCAAGAGTACCTTAGCGAGGTGGGTAAAGGATGCGATCATGCTAGCTTATTCTTCCAGCGGGAATACTGTTCCGGAGGGATTGAAAGCTCATTCCACTAGGGCCATGGCAACCACATGGGCTGAGAGATCTGAGGTATCAATAGAGCAGATCTGTAAAGCGGCCACCTGGTCATCGCCTTCAACCTTTTTTAGGCACTACCGATTAGACCTTGCATCTACATCTGACCTGACCTTTGGGAGAAGGGTACTCCAGACTGTGGTCCCTCCCTAAGCGGCCAAATCTCTAATTCTCTCCGTGGTGCTGTCATGGGGAGGGAGAAACTAGTAGTTACTTACCGTTAACGGTGTTTCTCTGAGCCCATGACAGCACCCGCTTAATTCCCCCCCCTTATCACGTGTGCAGTGAGCATGATTTTTTTGTGTTGGTAGAATGTCGTGTTTAGGCACGGTGTCAATTCATACTAAGCAGAATTAGTAATATGTATATACTTTCTTTGTCTAACTAACCTTGAGACCCTCTAATGCTCTGTAACCAACTGGGGGCGGAGGAGAGGTACCGCCTTTTTATCTGTAGGGTTCCTGTCCCTGATGGGCGGATCCCCCTCTCTCCGTGGTGCTGTCATGGGCTCCGAGAAACACCGTTAACGGTAAGTAACTACTAGTTTCAGCTGGAAGCTGATGCAGTTGAAAGCAATGATGGAGGAGGGAGTGTCAGCTGATGATACTTCCGCCTCCATTCTCCCACTGGGTCTGAAGACAATGCAGCTGGCATGCTGGCATTATAATGTGCCAGCTGTGCTGAGCAGTGCAGAACATCAGAAGATGCACTGCAGAGGGGGAACGAGGTGAGTATTTGTTTTTTTTTTTGCGGGGCTCATTATACTGTATGGAGCACTATCACTATGTGGGGCCAATGTACTGTATGAAAGGCAATGCAGGGCCCATTACACTGTATGGAGGACTATGTGAGGTCATTATACTGTCTGGAGGACTATCTCAGGTTCATTATACCATGTAGAGGACTGTGTGGGGATTATAGTTGTGAAATCATACTGTGATGCAGGTCACCAAGCTTTGTCGGGGGATTGAGAGTGGTGGGGTACAATACAGTCATCATTCTGTGCCTTTGGAGGGTACTGTGGAGGAATTCGCTGTGGAGGTGTCTTACTGTGTTTGGGGGGATCTTTAGTTGGCATCATACTTTATCATTTGCATTATTCAAAGTTCTTTATATTTTGTCATTACTTATTTAAATTAGGCCATTTGGCCATATGCTTTTTACTTCTCTTACATAAAATATTATATTATTCCAATATGCTAAGATATGCTACGATCTATTAATTAAAATGTACTTTGTTTAGTGGGATAACCACTTTGTTTCCATATGAAAAGGTTCATCATTATAATTGATAACGAAAAGCTTCCTCAATTGTAGACAGTTTTTTTTTATAAATATAAAGGTTGGCCTTGACTTTTCCAAACTTACTTTTGCCACTCTGTGTATTTGAGTTAGACATAATTTCTCTATAGGATTAAGCAAAGAAAACCTGCTTCCATTGTTCCTGGAACCAATCCATGATAATATGACCCCTGTGGCATGGTGCATTGTTCTGATGAGAGTGCGCTGATGCCATGAAGTGATGAACTTGGTTGGTCACATTGCCTAGATAAGGCCTATTGCCCAAACATCTATCCTGAGGTAGCAGAAGACTCCAGATGTGTCAAGAAAACATTCTTCTCACCATTACAGCAGTTTGAATTAACTCATGACAAGAAGTAATTTATTAAAAGAGTCATGACTCATGACAGCAGTTTGAATTGTTAACTCTTGAAAAGAAGAAATAATTTATTAAAAGGGTCATCCAGAACCTGAAATGATCTTTCCGTCCTCAGAGCAGTCACGGATTGCTCCTACCAGCAATTCTCATGTTTCTTCTCTTCCATTCTACTCTGTCAATGGAACTTCACTGCAGACGTCATGTTGCTTGCAGCAGTAGGCCAGTAGACATAGGTTCTTATCTTTATATTGACTTTTGAATGTGTGTTTTTTGTTGGTTGGTTGCACATATTAGCTTGGATATTGACTTTTGAGTTGCTGTTTGCTGCAACTCAGTGTCTGCTATCTTTGAGGGACAGGGACATAGGGTAATTGAACAATAGATGTTTGTTAATATATTGATTACACATTGTACCACACCAGCTAGTTTGTTGACCGACAATACAGAGAAGGATGAACTATGCAGATTGAATAAATACTAAAACAATGAGAGTTATTATCATGCTAACTCCCTCCTGACCTGTGGATGATGCCTGTAGGACAGTTGTGAACTATAAAAGGAGGATTTGTCTCTGTTCCCAGGTCGGTTCTACAGGATGCAAGCTTAAAGGACCACGGCCCTGGCTGGAAGAATACAGATCTGCTCCAGTGATCATCATTGAACCCTCAAATAAGTTGAATAATTCCGGTCACCTGGCCACGTACCTCAATAGACTGTCAGCTTCTTAAGCTTGTTGTTACCTCCTCTCTGTGGGTGCCCGCCAAAAGCGGGGTGCCCCCGGTTATGCGTAGTCAGCCATGGAAGCCCCGAAGTTGCAGCTACTCTAATCCTGACGAGTCAGAGGAAAAGTTATCCTCTGTTATTTGCACATCTTGGGTATTTGCTGGAATTGTGTTATATGTTATTGCCTGCTGGTGGGTAAATAAAGTATTGCCACACTATTGTCTGACTATTATTATGCCTATGCGAAGAGGAGTGCGGGCGTTCAGTGGGATGAGCCATAGTCCATGTGGTCTTTGCCATTGGACGAGAGCACCCACAGAGCCCCCCCCCCCCGTCTTGCTACAGGCATCACTATTAAATATTGAATGGTATCTATTACTAGAGATAGCTAATAATTTTCAAGCATCTAAAAAAGAGTGGAATCCAAAAACTTTGTTCATTGAACTTACATGTGGATGCTTCAGTTTTGCTTGGCAAGTTGTGCCCAACATATACAAGTATTGCAATAAACTAGAAATTTTGAGCAGCTGAAAAGGATGACTTAGATTATTTTCTGCTAAGCATCCCATCAATGGAATCACAGGCTAGGCCACAGATCACAGAAGACAAACCAACAATGTTGTTCTGAAAATGACTGTTTGAAATACATATAAGGCCCCGCTGCCATGGCACTCGCACCAATGTTATTCAATGAGTCAGTGCTCATCAGAGATTTTTTTCCTCAGCTGAAATTGGACTGAGGAAGCAGCATGCTACGATTGACTGTGTATATCAGATGAGATTCACCAATGCAAGTCAATGAGTGCGAGAAAAAAAACGGACAGCACACAGGTGATCCATATGCCGTCTGATTTTTACAGATACATTACCATTCTGTAGCATAGAACAGTGTAAATGGTCCTGTAAATGATTGTAGAAAAAAACACATTGCATACGCATGTCATACAGATGCTATGTGGGAAAAATAGCATTGTACTCGCATGACACTCGTTCTATCTTTCTGCATGAATATCGGAGTGATTTTTTTAAATGCTAGTGGGAGTGAGGCCTAAGGCTATGTTTACACATGTTTTATTTATACATGGCTTAAATTCATACATCATGGGTACATGATCACATCTGAATTCCCATATTTAATGATGTCTTGCTAAATAATTTAAAGTGGATCTCTCATAAGATTTCACAATACAAACTGCATGCGTTACTAAATAAGTCTGTTAGGCCTAGGGCAGCCGATTGTAATTACTTTTAGAATTTGTCAGAATAACATTGAAATTGAAATATTAAAATAAGCATTTTATGAGTCCAGCTAGAGCCCATTTTAATATAGAGCTGTCACCAGATTTCACAATATAAACACCATGCATTAATTACAGCAGGGGTGGGGAACGTCCGGCCCG
>VIAB01014128.1:12787-23499 GCA_009801035.1 Oophaga pumilio
CACCAGGAGCTACAATGGTGGAATCTCGTGTATTTAACCCTTTCTAGAGTGCAGCTAAGGCCGGGGTCACACTAGTGAGAAATACGGACGAGTGCTATAGGATAAAACCTCGCACTGCACTCAGACCAATGTTAATCTATGGGGCGGCTCCCAGCAGCCGATTTGCTGTGATTTGCACCGTATTACAGCCGAGACTCGCCAATGCAAGTCTATGGGGGCGAGAAAACTATGGATTACACGGACCAGACGTGTGACTGGCGAGAAATACGCCAGACTTCTCCAGATGACAGGAAATTGCATCAGGCGTTGTTGGGAAACTTTGGCATGCAAATTTCACTGGCAACCAGTAAAAAAACCCAGGAAGAACGCCTCCACAGATTCCTCCATCATGTCCATGCTTATCAATGTCGAGATGCTCATACTTCTGGTCCAAGAGAGGCCAGAACTATGGGACCAGAGGGTCGCCCACTATGCGGAACGGGCACACAAGGAGGCAGCGTGGAGACGAATCTGTACCCAGATGTTCCCGGATTATGAGGAACGATCTCGTGAGGCCAAAGACCAAATTAGTAATAATAATGCGAAAATGTGTAAAGTAAAATTATCAAATGTGTCAGCAAAATAACATGAAAACTCTTCTGATGGTGTATTGTAGTCCAAATCTGTGGCCTCCTTTACAGTTACACTTGCAGTATTAGGCCACATTGTAATGTCTGAATATTGCGGCAATATAAACACATTGACTGACTGAACACTAGTGTTTTGTGTTACATTGCAGTGAGTGATGTGACAAGACGTTGGTGCAGTTGTAGGGTCCAATATAGACGGGAGAGACAGCAGCGGGCCAGGAGTGGAGATGCCGCACTCACAAAGCGCAAATACATCTATTCTGACAGGCTCAATTTCCTAGCTCCTGTTATGGATCTGAGACCGTAAGAACATGCCTTTATACAGCATTCTAGTCATCCGGTTTGGCTCAAATAGTAATTTTTTTTTTTTTAAATAAAGCACAGACTCAAACCTTATGGAGAGGGAGATGGGTTCCGGCTTCGAGGTTCAGATAGATACAATGAGTGATGGTGCTCAAGAGGCTGGCCCATCTTCAGCACCTTCAAGCTGCACCCAACTACCACCACCGGCATCTGCAACCCAGGAGGCAAATCCAGAGGACCAGGACAACAGTAGTAGCCCCACTTTGCCACTGGATACCTCTCCCCAGGCTCCACATCCCATGAGGTTTCCAGCGCAGGAGAGAAGGAGCAGCTACTGGAACCAGGAGGCAGGTGGACAGTGGTGTCTTGGACTATTTGGTGAGTGCCGCTCATGATGATGGGGAGGAAGCTTATGCCTGCAGTCTGGCACGGTACATCAGGCCAATTCCCCATGAGTTCAGGCTGCGTGCCAGAGGGGCAATCCAGATAGTGATTGACACCTGCACACCACCCAATAATCCCAACCCAGTATTTGTATTTTTGGACAGGTGGCAGCTTTCAAGTCATAACCAAATGCAAATGCTGGGAAGACAAGAAGTGCAAGGTTAATGAGGCTCTGAGCCTCCTTCTCCCCGGATGACTACACCTCTGCCATGGCCTGCCTCAACCCAAAATTAGCCTCAACAGGTTCAGTATATGGCCCAGAGCGTACCTGCCCACTTTGCCAGACCCAATGTTGGAGGCTGGTCCCAACATGGGTATGGTCGACATGGCCACATTGGGGGTTATGCTCAAATTGGGCAGCCTTACAGTCAGGAATACCCACAACAATATTCAGCTTACCCCTACTCTAACCCACAACAGGATCCTGCCGTGATGCAACAGCCACAAGAAACTTCTGCCAGCACACTGTGTCACAGTGAGGTTGCCCAACAACCAAGGGCAAACACCCATGCAGGACTCCCACCTTCCCCACCCCCGACCTAACATAACTTGTAGGTTTGAATTCTTGTCACTAAATTTGTGACTGGCTTATATTTTTTTGTTCTATTATTTAACTTTTATGTTGTATATAATTTCTGGCAAATTTGATGTGCACATTATGCCATATGAAAAACATATGGTCATTTATTTTTTGAAAAAAAAAAAAAAAAGATGTAAGAATTAAACCAGCCCATTCACTATCTCCATCCATCTCTCACTCCCTTAGGATGGCTGGACCATCATTGTAAATACACCATTGTATATACACCCGTACTTTGTATCTCCCCCACCTCATTGTAGATTGTAAGCTCTCATGAGCAAGGTCATCTCATCTTATTTTGCTTTAATTATTGTACTGTTAACGTTGTTACTTATGACTTGTGTTTTGAAACTGTTAAACTGTAAAGCGCTGCGGAATATGTTGGCGCTATATAAATTAAGATTATAATTATTATTAATTCTATATGAGTGGTTATGTTAGGACTAGAGTTGAGCGAAACAGGTCAGGCACATTTAAAAAATGGCCGACTTTCGCTAAAGTCAGGTATCGTCGACCGAAACCCGACCATAGCGAGAGGTTGGCCACGTGTTCGGCGACTTTATCGCGCCAGTTGGTTTTCCCATAAGTCTTTCAGCGCCATATCTCTGCCAATAAATAAGGACGCAGACTGTGGGCAACGTGATGACGCGCGCAGCTGCCACCACCATCATCTTATTGAAGGGCATTGCAGTGATTGGCTGGCTTTCTGTGGCGTCACAGTGCCTATAAAACCCCCTCACCGCCGACCGCCATTTTACTTCAGCCGATCTTAGCTTAGTGAGAGGTTGTTGCCGCTTGTTAACATTACACCAAGACTCTTATCAGTTGAATGCAAGTGATATCGTACAGTTTTCCTCATTTTCAAATTGTGGTCTACTCCATACTGAGACTCTGAGCACCTGTGTTACTCCCAAATATCTACGTAGATTTAAAATTACACCAAGACTGTTATCAGTTGTACGCAAGTGATACAGTACAGTTTTCCTCATTTTCAAATTGTGGTCTTCTCCATACTGAGCACCTGTGTTACTCCCAAATATCTACGTAGATTTAAAATTACACCAACACTGATTCCAGCTGTACGCTAGTGATATAGTACAGTTTTCCTCATTTTTAAATTGTGGTCTACTCAATACTGAGACTCTGAGCACCTGCGTTACTCCCAAATATCTACGTACATTTAAAATTACACCAACACTGTTATCAGCTGTGCTCTAGTGATATAGTACAGTTTTCCTAATTTTCAGATTGTGGCCGACTACATACTGACCCTGTGAGCACCTGTGGTACTCCCAAATATCTACATAGATTTAAAATTACACCAACACAGTTATCAGCTGTACGCAAGTGATATAGTACAGTTTTCCTCATTTTAAAATCGTGGTCTCCTCCATACTGAGATGTTGAGCACCTGTGTTACTCCCAAATATCTACGGAGATTTCAAATTACACCAACACTGTTCTCAGCTGTACGCTAGTGATATAGTACAGTTTTCCTAATTTTCAGGTTGTGGCCTACTCCATACTGAGACTCAGAGCACCTGTGTTACTCCCAAATATCTACGGAGATTTCAAAGTACACCAACACTGTTATCAGCTGTATGCTAGTGATAACGTACAGTTTTCCTCATTTTAAAATTGTGGTCTTGTCCATACTGAGACTCTGAGCACCTGTGTTACTACCAAATATCGACGTAGCTTTAAAATTACACCAACACTGTTATCAGCTGTACGCAACTGATATAGTACAGTTTTCCTAATTTTCAGATTGTGGTGTATTCCATACTGACCCTGTGAGCGCCTGTGTTACTCGACAAATATATCCTGAGATTTAAAGATTTCACATTCACCTTCTACAGCTGCACGCTTCTGATACAGTATCATATATCTGCTGTTATTTTGGGTACATTTTCACAAACATAAGGAGGTATGGTGTCAGACGGCGTGGGCGGGGGGGGGGCAGCTAGTACAGATGGTGGTGGTGGTGCATCTGCTGGTAGTGCCAACAGCACTATAGCTCCTAAGGCAGGAGGTGTTGAGCCTGCGGCATTCTCTGGGTCCAGAAGGCCTCGAAGGCTCTCTTTTCTAGGAGTAGGTAAACCGCTTTTAAAGGCTGAGCAACAGGAACAGGTTTTGTCTTACCTTGCTGAAGCAGCCTCCAGCTTTATCGCCTCTTCTTTTGAAGTTTCAAAAAGTACAAGCACTCAGTTGTCATTGCAGGCTTCTGGTCAGGAACAACCCCTTTCCTTTTGTCCTTCACCCCCAACTTAAGTGAAAGATGCGGCAGGCCACACTTCTGATTACTCCATGGAGCTGTTTTCACATCCCATTACTGGGTTAGCAAGTCAAATCAGGAATTCACCTGTCCAAGATGAATCTGACATGGAGTGCACTGATGCACAGCCACTGATAGATGATTCTGCTGGTACATTCCCACAGAGCACTACATTGCCCTCGCAGTGTACAGAGCCAGAATCTGACCCTGATGAAACTCAGATGCCCCTTCCCGCATACTATACCACCTTACACGTTGACACAGAGGAAGGTGCAGATGAAATTGAAGAGGAGGTGATGGATGACCCAGTTGTTGACCCGGATTGGCATCCAGTGGGGGAAGAAGTTAACGGTAGCAATAACTCAGAAGCTGAGGAGGATCCGCAGCAGTTCTCGAAATCGCAGCTGGGGTTATCTGGGAGGCCCGCAGCAGGAAAAAAAGTGGTAAAAAAAAAAGTTGCAGGACAGCTTGGACAGATGGTCCAATTAGCACAGTGTGCAAGCCCTGAAAAGTTATACAACAGTAGGAAGAGTGCAGTTTGGCACTTTTTTGACCAAAATCCTATTGATGAGGTAAAGGTTATCTGTAAGAAGTGCGGAAGGACCTTTAGCCGAGGGAAAAATCTCAAAAATTTGAATACCAGTTGCATGCTTAGACATTTAATGAACATGCACTTGCAAGTGGGAAGGAGTACCAAACCTCAGGTAGCACATGTGCACCTGCTCCGACTGAAGTTAGCCAGCAACGCTCCATCGCTTCCCCCACTGTAAGACCACCGGTTGGCACACCAGCAGCAAGAAGTGTTGAGGTGTCGCAAGGCCAAAGCAGTCAGGGAATCAGTATGTTTTGCAACGAAAGACTGCATCTAGGCCATCGCCATCACCACCACCATCAGCATCACCAACCCCCTCTCAGTCCGTCATGTCCACCGCTAGTTCCCCCATATGCAGCTCTCATGTCCAGCTCACCCTACCAGACACTCTGAGTAGGTCCAAAAAGTACACACCTTCTCATCCGTGTACACTGTCTTTGAACGCCTACATTGCCAAACTGATCGCATTAGAGATGATGCCCTTCCGTTTGGTTGAAAGCGCTGCGTTCAGAGACCTTATGGCCTACGCTGTCCCTCGCTATGACCTACCCAGTCGGCACTTCTTTTCTCGAAAAGCCATCCCTGCCCTCCACCAGCATGTGAAAGACTGCATTTTCCATGCACTCAAACAATCAGTGAGTGCAAAGGTGCACCTCACAACAGATGCATGGTCCAGTAAGCATGGCCAGGGCCGTTATGTGTCCATCACTGCACATTGGGTGAATGTGGTGGATGCAGGGTCCACAGGGGACAGTGGCGGTGGGATAGTGCTGCCTAGCCCATGGTATAGGAAACAGTTGGCTGTAGGCGTTCTACCCTCCTCCTTCAGAAGCGAAAGCTCTTCAACAGAGCGCAGTCGCACCAGCACTCCATCCGCAGCTGCCAGTGTTGCACACGAGGTGTCCCACTATCGAACAGCTGGTGGTAAGCGTCAGCAGGCTGTTTTAAAAATGATGTCTTTGGGCGACAACAGACACCGCGGAGGTACTGGCCGACTACTTGCAGCGACAAACTGAGTCGTGGCTGGGCAGTCTACATCTTGAGCCAGGCAAGGTAGTTAGTGATAACGGGCGTAATTTTGTGACGGCCAGAACCCTGGCAAAACTCAGACACATACCTTGCCTGGCTCACACCTTGAACCTGGTGGTGCAGTGCTTCCTAAATAATTATCCCAACTTAGCAGCCGTGCTCAATAAGGTGCGAAGACTGTACTCGCACATCCGTCGATCGCCCGTAGACTCCAGTCGTATGCAGAGGCTGCAGCGATCACTCCACCTCCCCAAGTACCGCCTAATCATAGATATTGCAACAAGGTGGAACTCCACCATGCACATGGTTGAAAGGCTGTGCGAACAGAGGCAGGCTGTAATGCATTTGTGGCAGGATACACGGGCAGGCAGTTTGAGGGCAGACATGGAGTTGACGGGTGTGCAGTGGTCGAAGCTCAAAGACCTCCGTAAAGTCCTTCAGTGTTTTGAGGAATGCACACGGCTGATAAGCGCAGATGATGCCATCATAAGTATAAGCATCCCACTTATGCATCTGCTCATGCAAACTTTGACGCACATTAAGGATCAGGCGTCTGCAGTGCAGGAGGAGGAGGAGGGAAGCCTTGATGCCAGTCAGCCATTGTCTCCTCAGGAACTGTCCTGGATAAGGTGGAGGAAGAAGAGGAGGAGGGCGATGATTATTTTGGGGAAGAGGATGCTTCTCAGGGGGCAAGATCAAATGTTGGCGTGCCAACGTCAGGTACAGGGTTTGTGCGGGACTGGAGGGATGTGGATTTGGCAGATAGTGCTCCTCCACCCACCAGTGTCAGTGCATCATTGACACCTGGAACATTGGCACACGTGTGATTATGCCTTGCGTATCCTAAAAAGGGACCCCCGCATTGCCAAAATGATGAAGGATGACGACTACTGGTTGGCCAGCATTCTTGATCCACGCTATAAAGGAAAATTACATAACATCATGCCACAGGAGAACCTAGAGCTTATATTGGTGAACAAACAAGCAACTCTGGTAAACCGTTTCTTAGAGGCATTCCCAGCACACAGCAGCGGTGCAGGTTCTACCACGAGCCCTAGTGGGCCAAATGGAAGAGGTGTTCGTGCTGCACACAACCGAAGTGGGGTTGGAGACAGGGGTTTCATGACCATGTTGTGGACTGTTTTCTCAAGTACCGCTCACACGACTGGTCATCATGAATCGATTGCAACTGACAGGAGACAGTAGTTGCCAACTATGGTTAAAACTACTCCCATATTGGTGTTCTCCCTCACAGGTCATTCCCCTTTGACTACTGGGCCTGTAAACTGGAACCAGGCCTGAATTGGCACAATATACCTTACAGGAGCTTGCTTGCCCTGCTGGTAGTGTGTTATCTGAAAGAGTGTTCAGTGCTGCTGGATCAATCCTGACAGAAAGAAGGACCCGTCTGTTGACCCAAAATATGGATGATCTAACCTTCATTAAAATGAACCATGCCTGGGTTTCAAATGATTTTGTCCCACCTTCCCCTGATGACACATAGGTTGCCAGCATAATGACTCGCTTTCTCCCCCTCTTGATCATACTCCTCCAATTCCTCCATTTGCAGCAGCTGAACGTCCAGTCTACAGCTCAACATATCCAATTTTTTCAACCTCCCTAATTGTCCTGCCCCCCCAGGTCTGGTATCACCAACTTGTGCACCCTGCCAAGTGACGGTGCTCTGAGCAGGTGGTGGGGGCGACTCTTGGGCAACGGCATTGGCACAGGGCCCCTCATAGTACAAAAAAGTGTCTCTGACGGTGGGCGGCGCCACTCTCCGTCAGACACACCAGTGTACTATGAGGGGCCCTGTGCCAGTGCCGTCACCCATGAGTGGGCCCACCCTGCTTGCTAAGGGCACAGCACTTGCAATACTCACCTCTACCTGCTCCACCGCTGTGTAGTCTTGGCTGTTCAATCCTTCACAGGGACGGTCAGTGCAAATTTTGTGAACTGATCGATGATGGTTAAGACGGACCTATGGCCTGTCCTACATGGCTCTACCTTCAGATGATCAATGTGTAGCTTTTCTAATGGACGTTGACTCACAATCGGATGCAGTGCTCCTTTATGATCAGCTAACACTGTTTCCCTAGTGACAGACGTGTCACATTCCTGGCACCGTTTTTCGAAGTCTCCCCTCATGCCAATGCAATACAATCACCTCCGGCCTGTGTCTTCTGTCTTTTAGCATTCCAAAGTGACCATCCTGATTACGAGAGGCAGTGATGAGTCACACCATGTCAACATTTTTCCCGTTAATCACAATTTGAAGGAGACAAGTAACGGTGATGGGATCCACGCTACTGCGATCCAGTAACCCTTTCTTGACAAAGAAACTTTTTCGCTGTCTCCACAGACAAAGTAATTGAGGGTGAGCATCGCCTATGAAAATTGTCCCTGGCGGTTTTCCCATGATTATTAATTAAAAAAATTATGCACTCCCTATACTTTTCGTCTGGTCTTGTATCTATCCACTTTCTTGTAGCGGAGAGTCTGGACTGGCTTCCTGAGACTGAAATATATAGGAAGATTTAAAAGTACCACCAGACTGTAGACAGGTGTACACTTCAAAAACATTTCCCTTTTTCTACTTTTTAGATTCTGGTGTGATCCATATTGATCCTGTGAGAGTCTGTGTCTGACTCTGGACATATATACGGAGATTTAACATTACACCAACAGTGTATATACAGCTGTACGCTTCTGCTAACGAACACTTTTTCTACTGGTTATATTCCGGTGTAATACATACTGAGCCTGTGAGAGTCTGTCATAGTCAGACTCATGAAATATATACGAAGATTTAAAATAACCACAACACTGTATGCAGCTGTACTCTAGTACATTGTCTGCCTCCTGAAATATCAACGTAGATTTATAATTTTACTATATTTTGGATTGAAGAAACATCCAAGGCTCTTAAAATTGTAACATAAGTGACACTAAAACAGCGCAGAAGGCGATGAATCATGTGGACCCTTCCCGGAGGAGAGGAACCCCAAGAAGCCATCCCTGTCCCTCCGAGGCAGAAGGCCACAGCGAGGCTCAGGGATCTTCTATGCTCTCCCTAGCCGATGCCGTGGGAGAGACTTTTTCGTGCTCCCAGTATACAACGAGACTGCCACTCTACTGGAGCTGGGAGCCCTGTTTCATGTAGATTTCTCAGGCCAAAGCTGACCGGACCTTTCAACGGCTTTTTAAAAATTCACCATCATGAACAGAAGGACAGGAATAAGGGGGGGGCTTGCTCAACAAAGTATCAAATGACAGGTGCGACGTGCTACAGAGTCGAAGACTTTCCCGGGATCTCACTCCAAGCAAGCTCTGACTCCGAGCAGGGCGACCAACTCCTTGGGCACATTTCACCATAAGCCCTCACACTTACCACGCCTACTGACTTTGATCTTGGGGGGCCATGCTTTCCACCAGATGGATATAAGCCACTTGGCGTACTACCAAGTGCACCAACCCAGTGTGTATTGTGTATGTACTAGGGTGGTAGGAGCAGGCCACCTTTTTGAAAGATAATACACTTGGTCTTAGTCCTGGTATATAAATGATACAGTGCCCTTTGTCAGCTTTTCAAATTTAACCCTACACAGTATACAGCTGTACGCTCCTCATACATGACCGTATCTCGGCTGTTTGTATTGCGGTTAAATATATAATGAGTGAGCGCCTGTGTGTGAGTCTACAAATAACATTTCTTCCCTTATCGATGTTTTACCTCACTCTTCATTCCACCTTTTGCGGCGATTACAGCCTCAGTTCTCAAAGGTATACGATTCATGTGAATTTTTTTAACAGGAATTTTTGACCATTCTTTAGTTAAAACACCCTCAAGTTCTTTTGGGTGATGATGGCGGCAGAAATAGACCTGTAACTTAAATCGCTGAAATATACGATAAATGCAGAATAATATGTAGGTCTGTGGATTGTGGGGGACAGATGACATGCTCAACTTCATTACAATGTTTCTCGTGCCATGCTTAACCAATTGTAGCTGTAAGCAAAAGTGCATTATCATTCTGAAAGATGGCGTCCCCCTCAGGGAACACTGCTTGAACCATAGGATACACTTGGTAACCCACAATGGGTAACTAATTGCATCTGTTAAATATTCCATAAACAATATAATTGGCCCGGCGGATGTCCACTAAATAGCACCCGACATCATCCCCGAACCTACGACATGTTTTACGGCTGGAAGAAGGCAGTGTGAATGCTTCTTTCGGCTGTCTCCAAATGTTTACTGGGCTGGAGGTCGGAAATAGGATAAACGATGATTCATCTGAGAATATCACGTTTCCAATGCTCAAGGGACCAATTTTGTAGGTTTCTACACCACTGTTAACGCTTGGAAACATTTTTCCTTGAGCGCAGCGGTTTGTGAATTACAGCTCTTACGTTGAATCCAGATTAGTGCAGCTCTAGACAAACACTTTTGGTGGAAACAGGGTTCTGTAGGTGTACATTGAGCTCAGTAGTGAATTGCAGAGCCGTGGTCTTGCAATCCTCTCTCACAATTCGCTTTATAGTCCCACGGTCTCTCTCTGTCAACTTCGACTTTCGGCCGTACCTGTGCTTTCATACGGAGGTTTTTCCTTCTCTTTGAAATGCAGTCCTTCATTTGGAGACAGTACCTCTTGACACGCCAAGCATTCGGGCACTTTCTGTTACTCTAGTGCCTGCCATATGAGCAACAACAATTTGGCCTCTTTGACAGGTCTGACATTGCTGTCAAGTTATCATCAATGTTCTTACAATTCTGCCAAAAAAAACATTAATTTACATACATATATCACATAACTAGTGTTGAGCGATACTTCCCAATATCCATAAGTATCGGATTGG
>VIAB01014130.1:31511-49282 GCA_009801035.1 Oophaga pumilio
TACAGCCGTTAAAAGGCGTATCGGCGGTCGTTAAGGGGTTAAACGGGTTTGCCCATCCCAGTGATCACTTCTGAGTGCGCAGAAAATTCTGCCATTTTCGTGGTATTGTAAAATTTTTTGGGAGTGTCTTATACAATTTCTTGAAACAATTTTGCTGCCCAAAAATATTTCACTGCCAAAAGAATATTTAGCTACAAGGCAGATGTTTTACACTGGGTTTTGTCTGCCACAAGGATCGCAAATAATTGTGCTCAAAATTGTGCCATTTCAGGCCTCCATAGAATTGTTTTTGTTGTGTCTTAGCCTACATATTGACACAATTTTACTGGCCAAAAAAAAATAAAAAATACAGGCCACATATTTTACAGTGTGGTATCTCCGTCACACGCATCATCTATCTGTGGGCTAAAAATTGTGGCATTTGAGGCCTCCATTCAACTGTTTTTGCTGTGTATTACCCTAGTTCTTGACAGTATTTTGCTGTAAAAAAATAAAAATACAGGCCACATATTTTACAGTGTTTTATCTCTGTCCCACACCTCATCTATCAGTGGGCTACAAATTGTGGCATTTCAGGCCTCTATTCAACTGTTTTTGCTGTGTGTTACCCTAGTTCTTGACAGTATTTTGCTGTAAAAAATAAAAATACAGGCCACATTTTTAACAGTGTGGTATCTCCATCTCATGCCTCATCTATCTTTGGGATAAAAATTGTGGCATTTCAGGCCTCCATTCAACTCTTTTTGCTGTGTGTTACCCTAGTTCTTGACAGTATTTTGCTGTAAAAAAAAATAAAAATACAGGCCACATATTTAACTGTTAAATCACATAGACACCCTGAATTAGAACACAAATAAACCCTAAAAAATAGGGAATATCCGTAATATATACCACCACAACTAGATACACACAGAAGTGGTCATCAATAGTTCGCCATGAAAGACACCACACAAATGGTATATAAATCAATAAATATTTATTTACTCACATATGAGACAATAAAAAAGAGAAGATGCTAGACATAATAAAAAGAGGGACGCTATTCTAATAGGAGATCCACCAAACAAAATCCATCCTTAGTATTAACCTCATGTAATATGAGGAAACAACAATAATAATAGCTATAGATGTATATAAATGGATACAAATATGGTCGCTTTTAACTAATGAGTGTGCAACTACAGAGTGTAGAGGAGATCACAAATGTGATACAACCTCAGCGGCAAATCCCACTATCTGGCTGATAATATAGATGTATCAAAGATACTAAATACTGAATATATACATCCAATGCAAATTAAACATACCGGTGGTGATGAAGTGGAAATCCCCAGATGTCCCTCTGCCCCGACGCGCGTTTCGCACTGCTTCTTCGGGATCTCACATTAGAATAGCGTCCCTCTTTTTATTATGTCTAGCATCTTATCTTTTTTATTGTCTCATATGTGAGTAAATAAATATTTATTGATTTATATACCATTTGTGTGGTGTCTTTCATGGCGAACTATTGATGACCACTTCTGTGTGTATCACATATTTAACTGTGTGGTATCTCCGACACGTGCCTCATCTATCAGTGGACTACAAATTGTGGCATATGAGGCCTCCATTCAACTGTTTTTCCTGTGTCTTAGCCTACTTATTGACACCAGTTTGCTGAAAAAAAAATTGTTACCTACAGGTCATATAAGTTCGCTCCAAAATCTGCCATTAGTAGTGCATGTGGAAAATATTATAGTCCATTTAAAAAGGGCAAGGCAAGTGGCAAGAGATGGGGAAGTGGATTTGATGGTGATGGTGCAGGCAGAGGCCGAGGCAGAGCCTGTTGGCAAGCTGAAATTGGGCCACAACAAACACTCACATCTTCTCGCTTGACTTTCCATTCAAAATTACTAGGAGATCACAGCAACACACCACTATTGAACTCAGAGCAGTGTCAAAAGTTTGTTGGTTGGATAGCGGCTAATGCTTCCAGTCACTTTGCTATCACCACCACCCTGTCTTCCATGCGGTCAAGTCTGAGTAGCTGTGAGTCTGGACCACATATCACCCTGATCCTCCTTCCTCCCACCATGTCGAGTGCCCAGAGACATCTAATCCCACACTTGGACACTCCGAAGAGCTATTCACTTTTCCATTTATAGATTTGGGCCTCTCGCCTGGTCCACTTGAAGCAGGGCCAGATGAGATTGCATGTAGCGATGCCCAAATATTTGAGCAGCCATTGTCACACGAAGACAACGGTAGGAACATGTCACAAGAGGTGGACGATGATGAGACACAATTGCCAGAAAGTCAGGAGGAGGAACAGGGTACGGAAGTGGAAGACGAGGTGATGGATGATATAGTAACTGACCCAACCTGGCATGAGGACATGCAGAGCACTGACAGCAGCACACAGGGGGAGGGAGGTGTAGCACCCCAACAGGCAGGAAGAAACAGTGTGGTGGCAGCAAACAGAAGGAAGGCAACCGTTTCTCGCAACACCAACACGGCAGAAGTTGGCAGTACAACTATTAGGTCTTCCTGAGTCTCGTTGTTTTTTAAAGACTCTGCAGATAACTCCAAACAGACCATTTGCACCACCTACCATGCCAGCAAAAGCAGCGGTAGCAAAAATACCAGCCTGACCACCACCAGCATGATCAGGCACATGGCAGCATAGCACTCGACTTTGTGGGCCGAACCCCAGGCTCCAGGAACAGTGTCTGTGGGTGACACCACTGCTTCTTCCACTGTAGTGCGTGTAAGCCAATCCCCAGTCCACGGTGCATGCGAAGATGTCTCCTGCCCTGCACCTGTCATTGCCCAAACTCAACTTGCACCATCATCTAGCACGTCCACATCCTTGTCCAAGCACTGCCTTCAGTTGTCCATACCCTAAGCTTTAGAACGCAAGTGGAAATACGCAGCCAATGCCCCACAGACCACAGTATTAAATTCACACATTTCTCGTCTGCTTGTGCTCGAAATGTTGCCTTTTAGGCTCATGGAGATGGAAGCTTTACACAACCTGATGTCGTCGGCCGTCCCAAGGGACTCGGTCCCCAGCCACCACTATTTCTCCCGGTGTGCCGTCTCGGCATTACACAAGCACGTGTCCCATAACATTACCCATGTCCTCAACAATGCTGTAACTGGGAAAGTCCACCTAACCATGGTGGACACGTGGATAAGTGCTTATGGGCAGGGATGGTACATCTCGCTGATGGCACACTGGGTTAACATAGTGTAAGCTGGGACCCAGTCGGACCTTGGGATGAAACACGTGCTTATGACATCGAGGATTGCGGGCCCAAGGTCAGTCAGGGTAGCACCCACAGTGTATAGCTCTTACACCTCATCCTCTTCCTCTTCAGCCTACATCTCCGAAATAACCACATCAGTTACAAGCTGGAAGCACTGCAGCACTGCCTCAGCCAAGCGGCAACAGGTTGTGCATAAGATAATATGCTTAGGTGACAAATAACACAATGCCGAAGAGTTGCGGACATTTCTAAAAGAGCAGGCAGATCTGTGGCTGACACCGCTGATCCTACAGCCAGACAAGGTCGTGTGCGACAATGGCCGGAAATTGGTGGCGGCTCTGAGGTGAGGTGAGCTCACACACATGCCATGCCTGGCCCATGTGCTTAATCTCATTGTTCAACGGTTTCTCAAAAGCAACGCAGAGAGGTCAGATCTGATTGTGAAAGTACGCCACCTGTGTGCCCATTTTAGAAAGTCAGCTATAGCTTCCGCCACCCTTGCCGTGCTTCAGCCAGCCTTTGCAGCTTCCGCCTCACCAACTGGTGTGTGATGTACCCAGGCGTTGGAACTCTACACTGCATATACTTGATAATTAATTACCCAGGTATATTCCAACTAGATACAGACTTAGATTAACACATGAAATGCCGGAGAGCAAAAAGTCAGAAAAACGTATCTCTAGAAAGGTATAAATTTATTATTGTACCACATTATAAAAAATTAACAAAATGTTTTTTATTATAACAATATAGTATATATGGATTAATTTACAAAGTGATCCACCAGATTAGTATGATGTATAAAGGACGAACCGGGCACCTACAAAGGACTCAAAATAATGTGTAACGCTGGTAATATATATTATTTCAGATGCTAATACAGAGCCTTTAAATTAGATTTATCCATCACAAAGACCTAGTAATTAGTAAAATGCATTGTGCATCTGCAGCCCATATAGGGGTACTAAAAAGACAGGTCTATAAAGATAGATGTATATATCATTGAGCTTTCGTTCCTTGTAATAGGCATCACATGTAAATAGATCTGTCTTTTTAGTACCCCTATATAGGCTGCAGATGCACAATGCATTTTACTAATTACTAGGTCTTTGTGATGGATAAATCTAATTTAAAGGCTCTGTATTAGCATCTGAAATAATATATATTACCAGCGTTACACATTATTTTGAGTCCTTTGTAGGTGCCCGGTGCGTCCTTTATACATCATACTAATCTGGTGGATCACTTTGTAAATTAATCCATATATACTATATTGTTATAATAAAAAACATTTTGTTAATTTTTTATAATGTGGTACAATAATAAATTTATACCTTTCTAGAGATACGTTTTTCTGACTTTTTGCTCTCCGGCATTTCATCTACACTGCATATGTTGGAAAGAATTTGCGAGCAGAAGAGGGCAGTTGTTGACTATCAGCATCAACAAAGCCGTCTACATTCAGTTCAGACTCCACACATAAGACCTGAGGAGTGGACATGGATGTCAGACATATGTACCATTCTACAAAACTTTGAGGAGTCCACCAAGATGGTGAGCGGCGATGGCACAATAATTAGCGTCACCATACCACTTCTCTCTATTTTGAAAAGCTCTCTGCTCACAATGTAAGAGGATGCATTGCAGGCGGAGCACGATGAGATGGAACCATACAGTGTGATTACACACAGCCAAGCCTCATGTCATCCCAATGTGGATTGGTTGTCAATGAGGAAGAGGAAGATGAGGAAGAACAGGAACTAGTTTCATGCGCTATAGACGGTACTACAAGCACAACTGTCATACCGCCTGTTCAGCGTGGATGGCCTGAGGACATTGAGAAGGAGGAGGACAGCATTGTCAGTCGTCCTCTTAGTGAGAATGCAGAAGTCTTGCCTGTTAGCAGTCTGGCACGCATGGCTGACTTTATGTTGCGCTGCATTTCCTGTGACCCTCACATTATCAAAATTTGGGTGACGCTCATTACTGGTTGGTGACACTTCTAGACCCACGCTACCAGGAAAACTTTCAATCTCTTCTTCCAGAGGCAGACAGGTGTACTAAAACAGTGCGGTACCATAGGGCCTTTGTGTGGAATTATTTAAAAAAATCCCATCTGAAAACGCTGGCAGTAGAGGTCACAGTTCGTTGCACAACCAAGGAGTAAAGGCAAGAGAGACACAACTCCAATCCAGCAGAGGCAGGGGAACACTGGCAAAGTTCTGGGAGAGTTTTCTCAGACCCTCCCATCGCACTATCCCTGAGGCACGGAGGGTACTCTCACAAGGAGTGGAAAGTTTTGGAAGATGCTGAGGGAGTACCTTGCTGACCGTACCAATGTCCTCCGTGATTCCTCTGTGCCTTTTAACTATTGGGTATCCAAGCTGGACACGTAGCATGAACTGGCTCTTTACACCTTGGAGGTCCTGGCCTACCCTGCTGCTAGCTTTTTGTCAGAGCAGGATTTTAGTGGCCCTGGTGGAATTATAACTGCATCCACCTGTCAACTGAAAATGATGACAGGCTGACTCTTATAAAAAGGAACAAGAGCTGGATTGGGCCAAACTTTTCTACACTACCGAATGATAACAACGAACCATAACCTCAAATACAAGTGTCTTTTGTGGGAGGTGTATTCTGATGCACCTCTTCACACCCACACATGAGTATACGCTTCCTGATTTTGACTATTTGGTGTTACCTTCCTCCTTCTCCTCATCCTCATCATCCACCACCACTAGATCACTATGGTGACCTCGTTCCGTGATGCAACAGCCACGTTAGTGTTTTCAAGGGTGTTTATGATGCCTTTAATACCATACCCTTGTACTGATTAGACTAACACAGGTCAAAGAGTTTTTAGAAAAAATAACAAATTTTATTACATACAAGTTAAAAATACACACATTAACAGAGCAACTCACTAAGCAGGCTATATGATCAGAGGAGTTATTAATTCATACAGAGAATTATCATGACAAAAAGTGATATACTACTGACCGGCAACTCTTGGGTAGATATTTTTATATACCAAAAACAGAGGTCATTAATTATTTAAATCTCAATCTTTCACAAAAAGTCCAGAATCTCATAAACCATCTGCTAGTTTTATAATGTGATATAGCTATTAATTATCCTACTACATTGCCTAAAATACTATAGTCTATATACTGCCTTAATGCATGCATATCTACCCAAGAGTTGCCGGTCAGTAGTATATCACTTTTTGTCATGATAATTCTCTGTATGAATTAATAACTCCTCTGATCATATAGCCTGCTTAGTGAGTTGCTCTGTTAATGTGTGTATTTTTAACTTGTATGTAATAAAATTTGTTATTTTTTCTACAGTAAAGATGTATATCTTTGTACCGTGTTAGCCAGTAGATAGAAAAATATTTAGAGTTGAGAGTCCTCAGTGGTTGATACCTTTCAATGGCTAACTGAAATGATGGTAACAAATTGCAAGCTTTCGAGACTACTCAGGTCTCTTCATCAGGCAAAGACTAATACAAAATCTGAAGAATCACATATTTGTACACAAAGCAGCACAGAAAAAATGCAATAGGTAAGACAAGTGACGTGAAGCAGAATAGTCATTATGGCAGAGGGATGAGCATAAATGTGGGGTCTGTATGTGGGGGAGACCGGGCAAAAACTGAGAACAAGGATGAATTCTCATTGCCACACAATAAGAGAAAAAAGAATGGATCTACCTGTGGCAAAACATTTTTGCTCCCCTGATCATAACATGTTAGATATGAAAATACTTGTACTGAGAGGCAATTTCACATCTCGGAGACAAAGAAGAATTTTCGAATACAAATTGATGGTGACCTTTGACACTCTTAATGCTGGAATGAACCTGTCACACGGATTTATGACGCTCTATATCAATTAAGGAATTTACTCCTAATACCCTGTGAAAACATCACAAAACATTACCAGACCCCAATCAGAGGGTAATAAAACTTTCACACTCCTTATCTATGAACTGTTCCAATATTTATGCTCATCCCTCTGCCATAATGACTATTCTGCTTCACGTCACTTGTCTTACCTATTGCATTTTTTCTGTGCTGCTTTGTGTACAAATATGTGATTCTTCAGATTTTGTATTAGTCTTTGCCTGATGAAGAGACCTGAGTAGTCTCGAAAGCTTGCAATTTGTTACCATCTTTTCAGTTAGCCATTAAAAGGTATCAACCACTGAGGACTCTCAACTCTAAATATTTTTTTATTTTTTCTAAAAACTCTTTGACCTGTGTTACTCTAATCAGTACAAGGGTATGGTATTAAATGTTGATTTGAGTTCTGGATTTAAGTATATACCATTATTTAAGGGAATTATTATATTCATGTTTATGATGCCTGTAACAAAAATGTTGACACAGTATGATGATGTGTACCCTCCAGAGGGAAATGTTTATCAGTCCATACACTTAGTGTATGGGCATTACACGTATAGGAGACCTGCTCCTTTAAACTGGGAAGACCTGTTACTGAGGCCATCCTCCAGGTCTCTTCCGGCACCACCACTAGATCACCAGGGTGACCGTGTTCCGTGAAGCACCAGCCATGTTAGTGTTTTCAAGGGTGTTTATGATGCCCGTAACAAAAATATTGACACAGTATGTTGATGTGACCCCCCCCAGGAGGAAATGTTTGTCAACCCATACACTTAGTGTATAGGCATTACAATTATAGGAGACCTGCTCCTTTAAACTGGGAAGACCTTTTTCTGAGGCCATCCTCCAGGTCTCTTCTGACACCACCACTAGATCACCAGGGTGACCGTGTTCCATGATGCACCAGCCACGTTAGTGTTTTCAAGGTTGTTTATGATGCCCGTGACAAAAATGTTGACAAAGTATGTTGATGTGTACCCCCCAGGGGTAAATGTTTGTCAGCCCATAAACTTAGTGTATGGGCATTACAAGTATAGATGACCTGCTCCTTTGTAATGGGAAATTTTTTTATGAGGCCCTCCTCCACATTTCTTCTTAGGGGTGCATATTTGGGGGCAGGCCTTGCATTCACTGCATATCCAATCAATATGTGAGACCCAGTTCATAATAATGGGAACTGTAGGGGTTTGTCAGCTGCTTCAACAATGCAATTCTCAACTTTTAGGCTTTCATCCTCAACACTGAGATTCTGCACTGCAGGTTCTTCAGGTTTAACATTGAAATTCTCCACTGAAGTTTCTTCACCCTCAAAACTGCAATTCTTCACTGCATTTTCTTTATCCAAAAAAACTGCAATTCTCCGATGCAGGTTCTTATGGCTTAACACTGCAATTCACTGCATAGTCGAACAGTATGGTAGTACCAACTTCCTAATAATGGGAAGTTTGGTTTCATGTGGCCATCCACTACGTGAGTTCAAAGGGTTATTGGGGTGAGTGTAACTTTGGGGCAGGGCAGGCCTTGAATTTCATGCATAGGCAAAAATTATGGGAGTACAAAATGAATAATGGGAACTTTGCTTTCATGTTAGCCACCCAGTACGTTGGTTCAAAGGGTTATTGGGGTGCATGTAACGTTGGGGCAGGGCAGCCTTGCATTCAATGCATAGGCAAACAGTATGGCAGTACCAAATGAAAAATATTGGGAACTTTAATTGAATGCAAGCATCCTGAACGTCGGCTCAAAGGGTTATTGGGGTGCGTGTAACTTTGTGGTAAGGCGGGCCTTGCATTCACTTCATGGGAAAACTGTATGGGAGTACAAAATTCAGAATTGTAAGTCTCGTGCCCTGACTAGTTGGTGCGAGCATGGGGGTGTGGCCCCATTGTGCCACAAACCAGACTACCCTGAAAGGGGGTGCAACTAAGCAGCTACCTTGGTGTTCACTGGAGCCTCTGATGGTGAGGTCAGGCTTGTGCGGCAGGTAGCTGCCAGGTACCACTCCAGGGTGGTGTCTGGCTGTGGCTACTGATCCCACTTGGGAACAGAACACTATGAGAAGTGCAGACGAGTACAGACAAAGCCCCCAGAGAAGGCAGAAAACAGAACAAGAAGTTACAGCTCAGCAGCAAGATACTGACTGAGAGAATTGATTGCTCAGGCATCCTCCTATGGGCGAGGATGCCTTAAATACCAGAGGCCTCTTGGCAATTGGCTGAGGACACCTTAGGAAGGTACACACTGACTCTATATGAACAAGGAAGTGCCGGCGCAACCCCCTATGCACACAGCCAGAAAGCATGCACAGATCAGGCAGGAGACATGCGGCACACAGCATGAAACCGGCAACAGACAGAACTCACAGTATGGCCCGGAGTAGTGAGTAAGTTGGTGTGTAAGGCAGGTGGGGGATGGAAGGCCATGCAGTGATGCTGGCAGGGTTGTTACAGTACCCCCCTTTACGCCCTCTCTTCTACAAGCTTCCAGGATGACCTGCAGAAGAAGTATTGGACCACACAAAGTCCAGGCCATCACAATATCCTTCGGGTAACATGAGGTGAGCGTTCCATCAGAAAACACAGAATGCCCAGTCTCTTGGTGCCTGATGAGGTCAACTTCTTCAATGACCTGGGCCTCTTCCTCCAGATTGTTGGAAAGTAGGGATGAGTAAACTTCTGTCTTAGTATCCTCCCCAACCGGCCATATGAAAGATGAAGGCATACATTCAGGAAACATCTTTAGCCCATTACCCTGAAAAAGCTGGACCACTTCTTCCAAGTTGGCAGATGAGTAGACCTCTGTTTTGGTATCTTCACCAACCTGCCACATGGGAGCTGAAGGCATGCACTCAGGATCCATCTTCAGCCTGTTGCCCAGAGGAAGACAATCAAGAGGCAGGGATGCTCCTGGAAACAGAACACTGGTATAGTCTTTGGAGCCGTGTAGAAAGAACGCCACTGCTTCCCCTTCATTGGAGACGTCATTACACCTGGACTCACTGACTAGCAAACTAGAGGAAGAAGACGAGACTGCTGACTGACTCTGATGCATGGGAACCAGATACCTCTTGCAACTTGGTTGTTTTAAGCAAAGCACCTTGCAGGGTCTCCAGACCTGAACGGGTAAAATAATTCTTGGCTCAGAATGACCCATGGGCATACCAGACATCATATGGAAGATGAACTTCTTCGTATGTAATGCTCCAACTTGGAGCTGTAGTTGTCCTTGCAGGACTAGACTGTTCTTGAGTAGGGCTTGACCATCACCAGACAACGCCCTCACAGGGTTCTGGAGCTGAAGAACGGAGATCACACACCGACCCTGTATGGCTGGCGGCTTGAATACACCAAAGCTCCCAGAAGGCAGAGAAATAGTCAATGACTTTAGTGGAGAGGAGGAACTCTTACCCAGGGCAGTCTCTCCTACTGGCCCAGGGTTATGGAGTATAGGCTTCTCAGGGCAGAGACCGTTCGCATGTTCAATACAGCCGCAGCGATACAGCATTCCCTTCTTACGACCGGATTCAGGCTGCTGCTTGGCCAGCCCACTTTTGTCAGTCTTTTTAGGTTTTGCTTGATAGCTGCTTTATCAAGTTATTATTATTATTATTATTATTATTATTTATTTATATAGCGCCATTGATTCCATGGTGCTGTATATGAGAAGGGGTTACAACATCTATAACATCTCAGGTCCAGAAAGGCAGGCCATGAAGGACTATAATACGGAAAGTCTAACTAAGGGTCATACCCGACCATCCTGTTCTCCCCTTGCTGTGGGGTTCTTTTTTGTCAAGAAGAAGGATGGGGGGGGTTACATCCTTGCCTGGATTTCCGGGAATTGAACGCTATCACTATCCGTATCCGTACCTCTGATCCCTGACCTCTTTAATCAAATTGTTGGGGCAAAATGGTTCTCTAAGATGGACCTCAGGGGGGTGTACAACCTCATTCGCATTAAGGATGGGGATGAGTGGAAGACTGCATTCAATACTCTCATACACTATGAGAGTCTGGTTATGCCTTTTGGGTTGACGAACGCGCCCGCCGTATTCCAGCACTTTATTAATGATATCTTCAGTCACCTGGTAGGTAGGTTTGTTGTTATCTACCTGGATGATATTCTTGTTTATTCACCTGACCTTGAATCACACCAGCAACATGTCAGGCAAGTCCTACACATTCTACGTGACAATAAGTTGTATGTCAAACTGGACAAGTGTATGTTCTCAGTTGAGGAGATCCCTTTTCTTGGATATGTATCATTTGCCACCGGTTTTCGCATGGATCCAGCAAAGGACTGGGTGGTATTGGAATGAGATCGTTCAGAGGACTTCAAGGCCTTACAAAGGTTTTTCGGTTTCGCCAACTACTACCGAAAATTCATAAAAAACTTTTCGGCAGTAGCCAAACTGCTCACTGACATGACCAAAAAGGGGACGGACTTCTCCAGGTGGTCCAGTCTTGCCAGGGAGGCATTTGCCACACTGAAAAGGTGTTTTGATTCTGCGCCGATTCTTATTCAGCCTGATGTCACTCAGCCTTTCATTGTAGAGGTGGATGCATCCGAGGGAGTGGAGGCTGTATTGTCGCAGGGTGCATCTCCTGGTAAATGGCAACCATGCGCATACTTTTCTAAAAAAACTTTCGCCAGCTGAGAGAAACTATGATATTGGTAATACTGAACTCTCTCAAAGGGTATTTGAGGAGTGGAGACATTTTTTGGAGGGAGCGGTTCACCCAGTGATGGTGATCACTGATCATAAGAATTTGGACGCCTCTGCTTCTTGTTCACTTTGTAAACTGTTTGTTCCGGTCAATCTCAGTCTTAGAGTCCTCAGTGAACATCATGATACGGTGCTGGCTGGACATCCGGGGAATAAGGCCATCTCGGATCTACTTACCAGGCGTTTTCGTGGCCAGGTGCTCATAAGGATGTTCGGGAGTATGTGGCTGCCTGCAATATCTGTGTGCATTCTAAGACCTCGCATACCCATCCATCAGGGGCTCTCCAACAATTGGAGATTCCCAGCAGACCTTGGACTCATTTGTCAGTTGATTTTATTACATATTTACCTGTGTCTGCAGGGAACACTGTAATTCTGGTGCTTGTGGACAGGTTCAGTAAGATGTCTCATTTTATTGCTTTACCAGCTTTGCCTAACGCCAAGACTCTGGCACAAATTTTCATCAAGGAGATAATCAGACTGCACGGGGCTCCTACCGATATTGTCTCAGATCAGTGGGTGAAGTTTATCTCCAAATTCTGGAGGGCGTTTTGCAGCCGTTTGGGGATCCATTTGTCAGGGACTGGGTGATCTACTTACCATTGGTTGAATTTGCAGTTAATCGAAGTCAGAAATCAACCGGTAAGTCCCTGTTTTTCGGGGCATATGGGTTCCATTCACAGTTTAGTTCGTTCAGTGGTGATCATCCCTCTGGTTTACTGGAGGAAGAACGGTTTTCTTCTTCCATATCTACTATATGGCAGGGGGTGACTAATAATTTGCGAAAGATGGGTTCCAAGTATAAGAGTGTGTCTGATCGGAGATGTATGGTGGGTCCTGACCTGTGTGTTGGTGACTGGGTATGGCTGTCCTCAAGGAACATTAAGCTGAAGATTCCATCTTGGAAATTGGGTCCCAGGTTTATTGGTGCTTATAAGATCTTACCCGTCATCAATCCAGTAGCATTCCGCCTTGCTCTGCCACCGACCTTTAAAATGTGTAATGTTTTTCACCGTTCACTTCTCAAGAAGTACGTGACATCGGCAGGACCTTCACCTCTGCCACTTTCTCCTGTCATTATCGATGGTAATCTGGAGTTCCAGATAGCTAAGATCTTATTATCTCGTTTTGTTCGTCAGTCACTGCAATACATGGTACATTGGCAGAGATACAGTCCTGAGGAGAGGATGTGGGTTCCAGCTTCTGACGTCCATGCAGCCAGACTGGTTCGGGCCTTCCATGTGGCACATTCGGATAAACCAGGCCCTGAGGATCTGGAGGTCCCTCGTGGAAGGGGGGGTACAGTCACGGGGTTACCGCGACAGAACAGAGCCAGAAGACCGCAGAGTCTGATGGCTCCTGCTTCGCCGCTGAGAAGAAGCACTTCTCCGGTGTATTAAATATGTTTGTTTTCTTTCAGCAGGACATGTGGAAATCCCTGCTTTCAGCTGTGCTTGGTTAACCACTCCTCTCTCCTATAAAAGCTAGGTCTGCTGGCCAGGTCCTTGTCTGAGTTAGCACTTGCTACAAAGATCTGGAGAGGGAGAAGCTGGTGTTTGGAGAGCTGGAGGAGTTTATTGTGCGACTGTTGCTTGGTTTGTATGCTTGGAGATTCCTCATCCTTACCTGCTTTATATTCTACCCCCCTTCCTTCACACCCTGGTGTATACCTCTGTTGTTTATGTGAGTATTATTTGTGTGAGTGGAATTTTCTTTTACCCTTGTCTCGTTCCCCTGTCGGTTGGGTTGTGTACTATGGTACACGGTAGCGCCTCTCTTCCCCGGGCGGGGGAAGAGGACAGATGCAGGGCTAAAGCTAGGAGACAGGGCAAGGGCGGAGGCCCCGCCATACTCGCCATCTGAGGTATCCTGGGGAAGAGGGTGAGTTAGGGTGCCCCCTAGGGTTAGGGCCAGGAAAGGTGTTCCTGGTCCCAGTTTACTCACCAGTCCAACCTTGATATAGACACTCTCTGGGACATATCCTGTAATTACTCCATTGTTGCTCAAAACCATGCAAAAGATACATTCTGTCTGGTTGAGTAGTTTCCAGAAGAAATGCGTAGGCTTGTGCAGATTAGTCAATGGTACTCCTGTCTCTTTCCCTTGAGGAGGCTGACTCCAAGTAAAATTAGGCTTTTACTTGTTTCTGACATGGGTTTCAGGCCTGACAGATTGACCACAATACAGGCCTTCTTTTGCACACACTGTATTAAGAATTAAATTCTAATGCTTTTGGTGTCTGGTAGAATCCAATTTACTGACATTGTTGATCATACAGCTCCCCCAACTCCTGTATTATATTCACCTTACAGCGGCTTCACCCACTATGACAGTTGTTCCTTTGGGATCCGGTGGCAAAACTGAAATGTGGAGCTTACAAAATGCAGGTTTTACAGCACCTGGTGGCACTCTGCAAATTTTAAGCAAGGGTTGCATATTGACATGGCGGTGGACATGGTGGTGGAGGCGGGCAAAGTCCAAAATTCAAATAGGCATGTTTGAAATGGCATTGTAAAGGGATGGGAAATATGTATTCTACTATCTTCCTATATTTTTGGCATGAGTGAGTGACTTCCCAAATTTAGGAATGAGAGCTCTCACAAATGTATGATACAGGGCCACCTGAGGGCCCTTACCAAACTCAGGATTCACGTCACCTGCTGGAACTCTGAAAATTGAAAGCGATGGCCACATAATGTCATGGTGGTGGACATGGTGGTGTGTATTTAGCACTGCAGGGGAGTGTGATCACAGACAGACACATCCACCTGTCCACATCCAATATGGGGAACCGAACATTCCTTAAAATGAACCAGATGTGGAGCCCAGTATTCAACTATATTTGCCATTACAAACATTTAGTAAATGATACGTTCCAGCTCCTTAAAAAAAATTCTGAAATCTTTATTTGTGCATTACAAAAATATTAAAATGCGGTAAACTCCACAGTTGATGTGCTAGAAGGGGTACAAGCTGGGTACAAGTTGGTGAGTTGGCTGTGGTTTTTAACCATTTTCCTTTTTTTCACTATATATTTGCCATTAGTTTGACTTGGGTGTCTCCTCCTCAAATAAAAAACCCGATCAACTGTGTTGGCTACATCCTCCTCCACCTCTTCCACCTATACCGCCAAGTCCACTTCTTCTTCCACTTATAATTAAGTGTTTCTAGATAACTAGCTTTATTTTTGTTAAGGATAGCTTATTTTAGGTGAGTTACATAAAAAATACAAAATTAACAAAAAAATTGTTGGACTACTCCACCATTACCTCTTTCACCTATATCGCCATGTCCATCTCTTCCTTCACTTGAACTTACGCCTCGTGGTACAATGTAGCTGCTTTTAGCTTTTTGAAATATATGTTGTTTTAAGTGAATTCCATAAAAAATACAAAAAAAAACAAAAAAAGCAAAAAAAAAGTTGGATTAAGCTAGGTTCAGATTTGCAGATGGCAGCACTGCGGAGGGCTGCGGACTTCTTCCGTTCAGCTCTGCCCACTGCCGCACCTCCTCCGTTCAGCTCCGCCTACGTCTTCATGCGTCCTGCGTACCTATCTTTAACATTGGGTACGCAGACCGTGTGGATTTATGCGGATGCCTCCGCATGCGTCGTTTTGACGATGCGGCGACTGCAGCAAAATGCAACATGTTGCGTTTGACACAGGTTGCTGTATCGTCAAAACGATGCATGCGGGGGAATCCGCATACATCTGCATAGTCTGCGTACCTAATGTTAAAGATAGGTACGCAGGACGCATGCAGACGTAGGCGGAGATGAACGGAGGAGGTGCTGCAGTGGGCGGAGCTTCACGGTGGAAATCCACAGCTCTGCCATCCGCAAATGTGAAGCCGGCCTTACTCCTCCTCTGCCTCTTCCATCCATAAACACATGTCCACCTCTTCCTCCATTTTGGCATACGCCTCATGATTCTAGATAGCAAATGACACTGTCCCCATTAGGACAAACAATCTAATTTTCCTATCTTCTACCTAAATTGGGAATGTGGGAATCAGTAGGAGTACTCGGAGGAAATCAAACGTAAACATGGTAAGTAGAGATGAGTGACTTTGCCTTTTTTAGGGTCGAGTCGGGTTTCATGAAACCCGACTTTCGCAACAGTCGAGTCGAACGAAATCGGCAGACTATCGGGAAAAGTCGGGCGTCCGACCTAAACACGAAACCCAATGCAAGTCAATGGGGAAGCAAAGTCGGCAGAAAGAGGAGGACAGTAAACACACCTACAGTGCCCATTTCAATGCCAACGACATCAATTATTATTACTTAAGCTTGGCAACCTTAATTAACTTTATAATAATAGTTACGCTTTGAAAACTGGGGTTATTTGGCTAAAATTGTGGGGGGGTTGGGCTGGCTCCTGGTTTTCGTGTGTCCCGGGCCAAAGAGTGTCAGTGAGCCCCTTTAACACATACCACAATTCATGATGCTCCGATACGGCACAGAAATATAGGTATAGTACAATGAAAAATACTTCACTTCTTACTTGACATGACTGATATCTTTGTTAAAATCTACAATAGCTCAAAATCCGGACAGTATATTCCTGCATACAGTATTATGGCCACCACATAGTGCGCCATACAGAATAATGAGCCCCATATATTGCTCCATACTTAATTGGTCCCATATAATGTTCCATACAGTATATGATGAGCTCCACATATTGCTGCAGTATATGATAGTCCCCATATAATGTGCCATAAAGTATAGGATGGTCCCCATAGAGTAGAATGAGCCCCACATATTGCTCCATACAGTATAATGAGTCGCATATAAAGCTCCATACAGTATATGATGGGCCCCATATATTGCTCCATACAGAATTGGCTCCATATAGTGCTCCATACAGAATAGGCCCCAAATGTGCCCCATATGATTCTCCATACCCTATATGATGCCCCATAAATAATGAACCCCATATGATTCTCCAGTATATGATGGGCTCCATGGATGATGCTCCAGTGTCTTATGGGCCAAAATAATGCTCCATATATAATGGGCCCCATTTATAATGCTCCATTGTATAATGATCCCAGTAAATGCTACTCCAGTGTCTGTTTTCCCACTTTTAGAATGCTCTAGTATATGATGGGCCCCACGGATGATGCTCCAGTGTATGATGGGCCAATATAATGCTCCATATATAATGGGCCCCATTTATAATGCTCCTGTAAAAAATGGGCCCGTAGATGCTGCTCCAGTGTCTGATGTCCCCCATTTAGAATGCTCTAGTGTATGATGGGCCCTGTAGATGCTGCTCCAGTGTCTGATGTCCCCCATTTAGAATGCTCCATTGTATGATGAGCCCTATCTATGATGCTCAAGTGTATGCTGGGCCCCATATATAATTCTCCAGTGAATAATGCTCCCCATATATTGCTCCAAACATTAAAAAAAATGAAATACCTCTCCTTGCTAGGCACTGCTCTACTCTGGACTTATCAGCGTCACCATCTTATGGCTCTCTGCACTTGGACTGTTTGGGCGTACAGACGTGACGTCATAGCGCTCTCTAACCTAAATGTCACTGTCAGGAAACGCGGAAGATATCACAGCGGTGGAGCATGGAGAGGTAAGTATTGCAAGTGCTGGGGCCCTGAGTAAGCAGGGGGGGCCGACTCGTGGGTGACGTCACAGGCACAGGGCCCTTCATAGTACGCCAATGTGTCTGATGGTGAGTGGGGCCTCCCACAGTCAGAGACACTTTTTTGTACTACGAAGGGACCTGTGCCAGTGCCGTCGCCCACGATTCGGCCCCCCACCTGCTCAGGGAACCGGCACTTGTCCGGGTGTGCCAGGCCCTGGGGGGGATATTTGTAGGTTTTGAAGTCCGTCCACGCTTGCAAGTGCATGCTCATTAAATGTCTAAGC